>CABHPR010140830.1:0-36130 GCA_902168415.1 Peromyscus melanophrys | reverse complement strand
GTGTGTGTGTGTGTGTGTGTGTGTGTGTGTGTGTGTGTGTGTGTGTGGTGCACATGTTCAGGTTCCTGTGATGTGTATGTGTGTATGTGTATGTGAGTGTAGATGCCCAAAGTTGATGTTGGGTATCTTCCTTCACAGCTCTCCACTTTATTGGTGCAGCATCTCTCACTGACCAATCCCAGCTAATCTAGCCAGCCAGCTTGCTTTGAGGGTCCCCTGTCTCTGCCTCCCAGTGCTGGGATTACAGAAAGGCCACCATGCCTGCCCAGCTTTTATAGACACTCTGGGGATCCAGACTCCAGTCCTCATGCTCACACAGCCGGTCCTTTATCCACCGGGCCATCTCCCCAGCCTCTGCCCTCTTTGCTACAAACATTCCTAAGAAGAGGGGAAGCTCACATGCTCCTGGCAGCAGGGTTGAGATGCCTGTTTCTGTGTCTTAGTTCTTTGTGGTTCTTGTAAAACACAAGGCTGAGGAAGCTCATTTCGCTCAGGACCAGGCAGCTAGCATCTAGCATCTTGTATATCTTGTTCATAAGTATCACTTGTGGTGCCTTAGACTTCTACACTATCCTTTAGACCCTTGAAAAAGACTTCTGAGTCCACTCCTTGCCAGCGCTTCTCTTGTGTTCATGGTTTGAGTGTCTAAGGCAAAATTTCTATGATCACCATCAGGCTTGAGTATTACTTAGAAGCAGTGGTTCTCCACCCTCCTCATGCTGTGACCCTTTCATACAGTTCTTCATGTTGTGGTAAGCACCAACTATAGCATGATTTCATTGCTACTTCATAACTGTAATTTTACTGTATTATGAATCATAATATAAATATCTGATAGGCAGGATATCTGATATTCAACCCTGTGAGGGTCGTGACACCCAGGTTGAGAACACCTGCTTTGAAGGGTAGCTATGGCATCTCAAGGTCTTCCATTTAAGGCCACTGTGCACCCTCTCCTGTTGGTCTATGGCTTTAATAATTCCAGTTTTCCTTAAGGCAAAGGTTTCTCCTTCCAGAATATTGAGGTCACAAGCAAATGAAAATACAGAAAATATATTAACATATTCCAACAGATCCTCACTGTGTGTCTCCTTGGCGCCTCACTCCTTCATTCCCTGTTCTTCTGCTTCATCACGTCAATGAGGGATAATTGTTCCTTAAGAGAAAATTGGTTTTGAGCTGACTTCCTTCAAGCCTACACCATGTGAGCAAAAGTGACAAGCACAGAGGCGTGGAGTTTTTGTTGTTAAATATGAGAAAGGAAACAGGGTAAAGTACCAAGTCGAAGAATCTTGCCAGGGAGGCTTCTAAATCTGTTCTGCTGTGAATTCAAACTGGGACACTGGGAACTTCACATCTTTGCCATGTTTTTCAGGCAATTAGTAATTAAAAGTACATCAAAAAAAAAAGGCCCTGAAGATTTGTGCCCAACTCCTATTTGGCTCATCTGAACACAGAAGCACTTGTGAAATGCAAAATTCTTTAATCACTCCAAATTGCCCAAGCACTAACCAGGCCAAGAGCATCAATTGCTGCTAAAATAAGATGCAGGTGCTCTGAAAAATCTACATGCAGTATGCTCTTTGCTCATTTTAAACTACTCTTCATTTGATGTGCCCATCGGAGAGGAAAGATTGGAGTAGGCATTTTCTATCACAGCCTCACTAGTGGAATAACAGTGGTGATTCCAAATGTATCGAGGAGGGCAGGCTGGGATGGGACAAAAGAGATGCCATCCACCTCCTCTTCATTGTGGTAGATGTTCAACAAAATGAGAGGAGCATATGCCAGGCCCCAGGGGCTTCCCAATCACACTCAGTCTGGGTTGCAGTATCAGCCCCAATTTTTTACCCCCGCTGGATCCGTACTGTTTGCCAATTAACTATGGAGATTTCCTCACCAGACGTGCACTGTGGATATATCCACACATTGCCTTTGCCCTTTTCACTTTCTTTATGAACAGATAGAAGGGACAGTGTGTCAGGATTGAGCCCAGGTGTGAAAAGCCTGTGCGATTCTCTCCCTGGGACTCTTGCCATCACCACAAATAAAATATGGATAGGATGGTCCTCTAATCCCAGAAAGAAATAAAAAATCAACTCAACAGAAGTGTTCAACCAAATAGAATAAAAAGCTCAGCCTGAGCCATCTGGCTACCAGCCCACCATAGACACTGTAGCCAAAGAACACTTGTATTCCTATGTGGCAGCTTTTGTGAGTGTTATTCTATGGCATCATGGAAGCAACAGATAACTGATACACAACACTAAATCCAAGTAGAACACACTGGGCACTACTATTCTAAGTGTGTCACATATGCTAAACAGATTTAATCCTCTTAGCAGTCTATGTGATCCTGAAGCATGATAAAGCAGACCCAAATTACATGTCTAATAAATAACAAAGCAAGAAGTCAAACTTGTGTGGTGAAGCATCAGAGCCCCCTTCCCTAACCCCTCTGTTACAATGCTATGTTAACTCCAATGTGAGCCTGCTTCGTGATGCAGGAGCTCTGCCCATCCATTTCTCTGTTGTACTTGTGTACAAGATAATATACCATTTATGATGCTGATAAACAGAAAGAGTGTAACAAGGAAATGTACTGAAAGACATACTCGTTATTACTTATATTAGTATTTTAGATGGCTTAGGTACATGTATGTATATATATGCAAATGTATAAGGAAAAGCCCCAAAGTAGGAAATGATGTGGAAGGTGTCCAGGATGGGAGATTTGTGGTTCAGAAGAATTTAGATACTATCAATAATGTTTATCAAGCTTTAAAGATGAGACTGTATTTGTATATTATCATTCAGTTGCAATTCATATTTTCAGTTTTTTCCTTAAAACATTCAATGAGAACCTCAAAACCTTGACTTACAGAATTCTCTCTGAGCTTAATGCCCAGTGTGCAATAGTTGGGAAGTTTGGGTACATAAAGGCTTATCTCCTAATCTCACATTACAGCATCTTTATGAGACGCTCCCCCTTTCATGACAGCTGGTGATAGAACAGAAGAATAGCTAACTCTGTGTGGAACGATTTTAATAATTCTCTAAACAACCTAAATGAAAGAATTAGAAAGCAGATGACAGAGACATTTGACAGAGCAAGTCAGCTTGGCCTGAACTGCTTTGGGTTACATCCCTAGCTTTCCCACAGTGCAGTCTCCGTCACCACATGTATGGAATTTTATGCACCAAAGGCATCATGCAGACTACCACCTTCGCTATTACATAGAGGAGGAAACAGAGCGTGGGCAGGAGATGTGGGGTGCCTGAAGTCTCTTGCTAGCAGGAGATCCCAAGCTGTGATCCTAGCCTTTTCCTGTTCACTGCATGTCTGATGGGATTGCCTCAATTTCTGTGTGAACTGAAAGTGAAACAGAACCAGAGTGTACCTGTCAACTCTGTGGGTGACTCCCATCACATGCACCTGGACAGGACACTTACATAAGGGACAAGCCTTTGAGCAAAACCTACTCTTGCAAGAGATATCAAAGAAATGAGTAATACCTGTTAGTCTGCTAATTCATGAATTCTTTTAGTCTTAAAATACCTTTTCTACACACTTGCTGAGCATTATGAGTATGTTTCAGTGAAAGGTGGTTTTTGACATGAGAAAAAAATTCCCTTCTCAGGAGCTCAATCTAATGAGGAGTGTGTGCTCTTGCAGTATTATCAAATGTGGCAGGGCAAAACTAATATCCAGTAACTCATACAAAGGAGAATAGAGTTGTGACTATGTGGAGTTCAGCTCCGAGTGCAGGGCTGAATAACATCCAACCATGAATCCATCTAATACATAACATTGAAAAACAAGAGACAGCTAGCAGCAGATGCAGCTAAGTTTTAAAGCATTTGTCCACATCTCCTCCTCTCAAAGCAAAATGACCAAGGGAAAAAACAAGCAAGCAAACAAGTGAACGAAAGTCCTATCAGCAAGAGATGTAGAAAAGGCATGCGACAACATTTAAGAGCCTGTTTATGTCACAACCTCTCAGAACACGGGAAATGGGCTCTTCCTGAGTAAATCTTCCACAGTCCCAGGGCTCGTACCATATTTAGTGGTGAAATAGTAAACACCTTTCCCCAAGATCAGGAATAAAGCAAATGTCTATTCTCACTCTTATCTGTCCAACAGCTCACTAGGTAGAAAAAAAGAAAAAAACTTTAGCTCCATAAGACTACTGTCATTATTGACACAATATTACTGAGGGCTCAGAAAATCAGAGGTAATTTTAAAAAAAAAGAAGTTAAACTAATTGAATGAATCAGCAAAGTTATATAATACAATGCAAATATATAAATTACTGTATTTTATATAATAAATAATTCAAATATAAAACTACTTAAGATAACATGAAATAAGGTGCTTAGGAATAAATTTAGCAAAACATGCATAACCTATATAGTGAAAATTCTAAAAACAATTGTCAAAACATATTTTACTATTTGTGTGTGTGTGTGTATGTGATGTTCATGTGTGTGGTATATGTTGTGGAATATTATTTTAAGATGTGTTACATTTGTTAATGGTGTGGAAAATTTGTTTAATGATGCAAAGATGTTATGTTGTATTTGTTTAACTCTGTGAAGCTGGGTCACTTTGCCTGTCTAAAACACCTGATTGGTCTAATAAAGAGCTGAATGGCCAATAGCAAAGCAGGAGGAGAAGACATAGGTGGAGCTGAAAGGCAGAGAGAATAAATAGGAGGAGAAATATGGGAAGAGGGAGGGTCAAGGAGTGGGAGAAGGAGGAGGACTCCAGGGGCCAACCACCCAGCTACACAGCCAGCCAGAGTAAGAAGTAAAGAAAGGTATACAGGATAAAGATTAAAAAGCCCAGAGACAAAAGGTAGACAGAACAATGTAAGAAAAGCTGCCAAGAAACAAGCCAAGATAAGGCCGGGCTTTCATACATAAGAATGTATAAGCCTCCGTATGATTTATTTGGGAGCAGGGTGGTGGGCTGCCCAAAGTGTAAGAGTTTAAAAACAAAACAAAACAAAACAATCAATAACAGGTGTATGTATACATCTGTGCATGTGTAGGAGCTTGCAGCTCTGTATGTCTGTTGAGGCCACAGAAGGTGTTGAGTGTCCCCCTCTATTGCTTTCCGCATATTTAAAACAATTTTTAGGCTTTTTAAATTGTTATGTGCATGAGTGTTTGGCCTGCATGTATGTCTGCTCAAAACCTGAGCACCTAGGACCTGTGAAGGTCAGAAGAGGACATCAGAGCTTCTGGAACTGGAGTTACAGACTGTTGTGAGCCACCATGTAGATGTTGGGAACAAAACTGGGGTTCTTTGCAAGAGCAGCTAGTGGTCTTGACCACTGAACAATCTCTCCAGCACTCTTCTCCATTTACTTTACAATATTTTTTGAATACAACTTTATCATAGTAAGCTATATAGTTACTATGTCAATTTTCACTAAATTGATAGAGAAACCTCAATCAAAATGCTAGTAGAATTTTCTGAAGAACTTGTTCTCCTGAACTTACAATTTCAAGAAAAATTTACATGATGTAAAAGAGTAACAATAACCCTGGAAAATAAGAATATTGGCCAGCTTAGATTACATGAATTTAATATTTATCCTGAAAATATAATAATCATTTTTAAAGGGTGATATAGCCTAAGCCCAAGAAAATGGACAAATCACAGAGGGTGGAGTCTAGAGAGTCTAGAATTAAAATGGCCCCAGCACTTTAAACTGATTTTCAACAAAGGAGTCACAGAAATTCATGAGGAAAAAAATGTTTAAAACATTTTAATAACTAGGGCAGGGTGTTGGGGGATGCGAAGTGCTTGCCTAGCCTGCGTGAGGCCCTGATTCCTATTCTTAGCTCTATAAACAACAAAGTATGATGGAAACAATTGGACATCTGTGTATTTATTTTTTTAAATCTCCAATCTTATCTCATTCTATAAATAAAAATGAATTTGATTGTGGATCATGGGCTTAAGTAAAAGCTGGGATTCTAAATCATCTATGAGAAAACAGAAGGTGATATTTTTTAAATTTGTTTATTCAATTTTATTTACAATGAGGAAGGCCTGAGTCAGCAAAATTCAGCAGGTTACAAACATCTGCCCTGCAGCAGGGACCCCTTCCTCTCACAGGCAAAAAGAAACAGGTCCCTGAGCATCTCTGGGATTCAGCATTCTCTTTGACACACCTGGTCAATCATCTCTATAGTCTTTTTATTCTAACATAAAATAGAAATCTCTATATTATCATAGCACCAGTAACAACACAAATGCCCACGAGTTTCTCCTAGCCACCTAAGGAAATAAAGCAATACCAGTAAATATGAAGTCCCTCTCATGCCATGTCTTAAATATAGTCATTTTTATAAGGATAACCAGTACTATGCAATTTATACTTACATTATATGTTTCAGAAGGGAATATTTTTGTGACTTACAGAAAGACAATGATTTCTTAGATAGGATTAATTTTTAATAGACAGTCAAATAATTAGATTTAATCAAATTTTTACATTTTTTTCCTTTTAGAGGCATGTTAGGGAACAAAAAGACAAGCTATATAACACAATATTGAAATATTAACATGAATAAAAGCTTATGACCATTTTACTTGTTAAAATTTAAAAAGTTTGACAATATCAAATGTCGGCATGAATACAAAACAAATGAGGATCTCATTCACTCCTACTGGGAGTGCAAATGATGTAACCACTTTGGAAGACTACTTGAACTTTCTTAAAGTTAAACATACATTTACTACTTGACCTAGCAATTTCATGTTTATGTACTGGCACAAGAGAATCAAAAATATCTATTTGGTAAGATAACTTGTGTAAGAATATTTCTAATAGCTGAAAACAGGTAAAGCATAAATGTCCAAAACAGATGACGAAGTGAAAATATTTTATATTCAAATGAAGGACTGTTAGGATAAACTACAGACACTCAAGACAACCCAGAAACATCTCTACAGCATCATGCTGAGAAAGGAAGTAGAGTTTAATGAATAAAAGGAAGCCAGGAGTGGTAACACTTGGAAGGCAGAAGCAGGAGGATCAGGAATTTGAGACCATCCTCAGTTACGTAATAGGTCGAGATCAGGCTAAGCTACTGAGAATTCTGTCAAAAAAAAGACATACATAATTTTTTAAAGAGGTAGAATAACGTTTCACCAAACCCCACTGAGGAAAGATAACTACATTATTAATAACTATGGGATGCAGAATGCTACTTTGCAGTGCAAGCCTACATGAAATATGTACACTTTCTCATTCTATGACTGAAATAAAAACTAGTCCACATTATTATGGGAAGATCTGTTAGTTTCTTCTATTCACACTTTCTCCATCCCTTTGTTTCCCCCTCTGTTTTCTCTCCAAGCCTCCATCTTTCTCCTCATTCCTCCCTCCTTTCTTTTGTGGATGCATAGAAAAATTGTAACAAGTTTCATCAGAGAATTCATTTTCATATAATCCAGCAATTAAAACTGTGTGTGACCACAGCACAACACACAGCCAAATGTGTGTCTATTAAATCTCTTCCCACTGCCAATGTGAGCCAGTCAAGACAGAGTGCTCTTCTAGTGCCTTCCAACAGGAGTCTAGTGAAAGAATAGAGTCAAGAGAAAGAACCGACTTCTACTTTTTACTAGTGTGATTCTTATGAGCCCTTTTCTGAGCCCTTATCTGTCAATATTCTATAGAAAGCCTGGTGTAGGCTTGACTTTAACTGAGGCATCTTGAAGTTATTGGATTTTCCTCTCCTGGACCCCAAGATACACAGTCCTCCATGGCCAGACAATTCTAATGACTGACAAGCTCCAGTTGGATGAAGACTGGCCTGTGATGAAGAATGTAAATTAGGTCAACACTTGTCCCTCACCATGGTAGCACCAATAGCTTTGGGCCCACTAAGGTTGGCACACGGAGGACAGGTGTGTAAGGCTGTCCAGCTACAGTTTCTAGGCACAAGCAGCTATCTTTAGCTTGTTACTTGTCAGTAATTACTTCATCCTTCATAGCATTCTGACTACAAAGGGGTCTCTGTCAGGTTTCAGAAAGGTTGCTCCTTTTGAAAAGGTCCACTCTACTGTGTAGGTCTACCCTCTATTTCATGACTTAGACTGGTTAAAAAAAAATCATCATTTCTGTTGTTAACCTTATATTCATTATTTATACAGGTAGCTAAATCACAGATTCCTTAGTTTCTGGGTTTTTTTTTGTTTTTTTTTTTTGTTTTTTTTCCAGAGCTGAGGACCGAACTCAGGGCCTTGCGCTTGCTAGGCAAGCGCTCTACCACTGTGCTAAATCCCCAACCCCTAGTTTCTGTTTTTATCTGAGTTCTCATTTGTCCTCTTAATTGTGCCTTGAGATTGCATATGTGAGTGTGGGAGGGGCGTGCAATGTGTGTGTATATCATGAAATTCAATCATTCCATCTTGAAGAATCACCTTGGGCCTTCACTTATAAAGACCTCCATTTTCAGACTTGACTTATCTAGACCTGTAACTCTTTATCTGCAATCACTATTACTGCCATCAAGCCCAACACTTTCTAATAAACAGATACTGAGTTCATGTAAAATTAAATGTGTTATATGTTTCTGTCTGCACTCAGTTTCATATATCTGCCTTTCTGAGTCCTTCCTTGGATGAATAGCCATGAAAACACCAGTTATATTTGAGATGAAAGCTAAAGGGTAGTTTGCTTAGAGTGGTCCTTCTATTTGCTGGAATACTGTGCTTTCTTCTTAGACAGGCCTGAAATGTTTTATTCCATCATCTGACATGGCTAAAAGAATAATGACCAACCATGAAGCTTGATTTGGAAAGTCCATTCAAATCATCACACATTTGTGGAGTACCCACTGTGTAGAACCCAGAGGAAACACATTTTCCTTTGTATGGTTCCTACCCAGCCATCTCTTTTATGATGATAATATATTCACTTTTTCAAAATGTATACATTTTATAAAAAAAAAATTTCAAAAATATGTCTGTGAATGAGCCAGAAAACTAGGGTGTAAAACATTACATTCTGTACCTGTACTGAGCCTGATGAATCTGTGCTTTGTCTATAAGGTGGGATGTGACATTTCATTTCTGCACTTAGGTAAGGGAAGTAGACAAGGAGATACACATAGATGGAAAACCTGGATAATAGAAAACAAAACATACCAAGAGATGATGCTTGGAAAATCTGTCCATGAAACAACTTTCCAAACAGGATCTTTCCTAAAAGCAAATGCTTTGGGGCCATAGAGATGCCTCAGCAGATTAAGTCACTTGTTACCAAACCTGATGACTTGAGATTAATCCCAGACACCCACAGGATGGAAGGAGAGAACTGACTCCTACAAGGTTTCCTCTTACCTCTACATATGTGCTGCGGCATATCCACACACAAATACACAAATAAACATATATAGGTAGGTAAGTAGGTAGGAGAGAGAGAGAGAGAGAGAGAGAGAGAGAGAGAGAGAGAGAGAGAGATGATAGATGAGGTGGTTTGAATGAGAATGGCCTCACAGGCTCACAGGGGGTGGCTCTATTAGAAGATGTGGCCTTGTTGGAGAAAGTGTGTCACTAGGGGGTGGGTTTTGAGGTTTTAGAAGCTCAAGCCAGGCCCAGTGTCTCTGTCTTCCTGCTGCCTGTAGATCTGGTTGTAGAACTCTCAGCTACCTCTCCAGCACCATGTCTGCCTGCATGCCGCTATGCTTCCCACCATGATGATAATGGACTAAACCTCTGGCCTAAGGCCAGCTCCAGTTCAATGTTTTTCTTTATAAGACTTGTTGTGGTCCTTGTGTCTCTTCACAGAAATAAAACCCTAAGACAATAGATATAATTAAAGTGAATGCTTGTGTGCTTAAAGCAGCTGTCCTTTCCACAGGGCAGTTGTTACTGTCTCCATTTTACACACGAACAAGGCTAAGCACTGAAAACCAATCCAGTGCCACACAACTAACATTAATGGCAAGCCTGAGATTTGAACTCAGCCAGGTTGAAGAACCCCTGTTCTTATCCAAGTTGGTCTATGATTACGTTCATTCAGTAGAGTGGGAATTGTATTCATTATTTGTCTCCTGCATGGTGTTTCACCTACAGATATCATCTTCTCCTGATACAGACTAGATGTACTGACCACCTTGATTCACATGTCAATTCTCTGCCTCAAGGACAGGAGAATAAAAGGAACAAAGATAAAAAGTCATGTGTTCCTTCCCGTATAATCTAAACATGGAAACATACCTTGTGCTGACCCCAGTGATATATTCTAAGGTCTCAAGGCTGCACTGGAAGAGCTTGACCTGTAGGCTAATAGGCATCACACATTTTTAGTAGCAAAGCAAAGGCAGTTGCTTCCACCCTACACATTACAGCAGGAACATGGCCCTATGACTTGGGTAAAACAGAGCTGGTCCTCCAGCATCCATTTAATTCCTCACCACCAGATGAGAGACAGGAAAGGCTTCCTCAGTTGCAGAATTTTGCAAACAATTCAGTGCAATGCTAGACTTGATAGCTGTCTGAACTTTAGGGTGCTGTGAAAAAGCAATAAGCTGGAGCCTAGGAGACTTGATTAACCTGATTTGGGAAACATTTTTCAGTCTCCCCGAGTCTCAATGTCTTTGTTTTATAAAAAGGTTTAGATGTCCAGATATTCTCTAAATTCTTAGTTCTGGCATCCTATAAGTCTGTAGAACTGCTGTTAGTTGGTCTCGGGACCAAATGTTCTTTTCTTTCTAGTCCTCACTCTGAGGAAGGTCAGTGAAAGAAACACTCTGAGGTCTGGCAGAGGGGAACACTGTGGTTGTCCCCCATGCCTTCCCAGCCCTCTGCTGCCCAATCAAGTATACTTCTGGGCTAATTATGTTGTGGCACCCACTGAGAAATTGAATCCCACCCTCATTTCTCCTTAAAGCACAGCAATTTCCAGCAGGTGTTAGGTGGTTAAAAAAATTGAAACAGAAAAAAAAACAAAACAGATGTAGCCCATCTAAATACTACCACACAGGTGTTGGGGGTAAGTTCTCCTAATTATGCAAATATGTCTCTTTTTCTTGATACCTCAACTTTTCTGAACAGTGAAACACATTTCTTCAGGGATGTTTTTATTAAATTTAAATTTTCAGTGTTTTTTGTTTCTGAGGCCATTCACAAAATTATGACTTCAGATTTCCTTCAAACTCAGTAAGTCAAGAAAATTAAAGGTTTAGTCATAATTATTTGTTCTTAGACAGCATATGAAGTTTCTTTCAAAAATGCCTTTATCACTTCAGGCATCAATGTGTGTATTCAAACACAACCTCACACTCTTCTCCCATCCCACCCTATCACCAGGTCCATTAATGCAAAGGTAGTTGAGTTTCTTTTTACTATTATTTTTATTTATATATGTGTATGCCTGTGTTTATCTGCAAGTCACATATGTCCAGATGATCACAGAGGCCAGAAGAGGGTACCAGATCCCCTGGAGCTGTAATGGCAAGTGGTTGTGAGCTGCCAAACATGGGTGATGGGAATCAAACTCAGGTCCTCTGGAAGAGAAGCATGTGCTCCTAATCACTGAGTCATCTCCCCAGCCTAGCTAGTTGAGTTTCTACTTATATCTATTTAATTTTTTCTGATGGATGCCAGTGAACTACCACTCAAAAGAAAAGCAGCTCAACAAAGAGACAAAAGAACTAAGGAAACAGGCTATACACAGAACTTGGATCGGGGAGGGTGGTTATGTTCACAAAGAGGCAGTGTGTGGCAACGCTTATGTGGGACACTTTTCTTCCTTCACCTGGAGTCTCTTTTTCAAATGAGCCTAGAAAGCATCCTCAGCCCTGTCCCAGTACACTAAGAGTTGTACTGAATGTTCTCTTTTGGATGTCATCTCATTTAGAAACCATCACTGTCAAATTCTTCCCAAGGTGATGGCAATATAAAGACCATGAGTCCCTAAACCATCATAGATGGGTCACTATTCTGATGGTAAATTATTTCTAGAACTTATGGCTCTAAAGCAACAGGTCACAGCATACAAACCACCAGAATCAGCTTATAATGCAGTCACTGTCATCCATCAACTCTCCACAAAAGGAATGCAAATAGCCTCCACTCCATAAGAAGCCATTCTCAACCACAGTGGCAAATTAACATCACTTAGAAAGTTTCAAGAGAATGGCTATAACTGGAATCAACCTACCCAAGTCAGAATCTCTTGGGGATGAACAGATGTGTTTGGCTTTTTTTTTTTTTTTAAGAAATTCTCCAAGTGATTCTTCTGTGCAGCTCAAACTGAAAATTATGAGGGCAGAGGAGATGACTCTGACAGTAAAGTGCTTGCTACATAAGCATGAGAACCTGAGTTCAAATCCCCAGCAGCCATGTGACAAAGCTGTGTATGGAGGTGTGCATCTGTAACCCCAGTGCTAGAGAGGTAGAGAAAGAAAAATTCCTAGGGCTTGCTGTCCAGCCAGCATAGCCAACATGGTCTACTTCAGGTTCAGTAAGAGATCCTATCTCAAAAGAGAGAAAGCAATTGAAGAGGACATTTGGGGCCTTCACACTTATATATGGTGCACAGGTACTTGCACACACACACACACACACACACACACACACACACACACACACAAAACAGAGAGTAAGACAGAGACAGAGAGACAGAGAGATAGCGAGACAGAGACAGAGCCTAATACCCTAATACCTAACAGTCAGGGCACAACCCAGGCTAATAAAAGTAGAATGAATCTCTCGGGGCAGAAGTCTCACATCAGCATCTTAAGGGTCTCTAAGTAATTTGAATGTTTATCCAAGACTATGAAACAACATTATCCAGGAGACTCCATTAAGCATCACTGATTCGGATTACAGGGGTACCCAAATTCAGCCGAAGAGTCTGCTGGTGCCTAGACTTGTTTATTTCTCAAGAATCAAATTCCGGAAGGAACTATCTAGTGGAAGAAACACACAAGGGGAGACACTGATCAGCATAAAGAGATTACAGTGTTGCCAGGAATGCATAAAATGAAAAACGAATAGAATAAAGAAGGTCAATGCAAATCTGTTCGCAGAATAACTCCACCATGCTCACTTTCTCTCTCGGTCTCAATCTCCCAGTTCTTTCCTTTGATCTCAGATCAACTTCTCCCAGTTTCTACCTGGCTTCTCTATGCACAGAGTTATGAGAAGCTCATTATTTCAACACACCAAGGTACCTGCGTCTTTATCTATTCACCATCAGTTAGGCTTTGGGTAGCTGTAAAGCCATGCTGATGTGCCACACAGCAAAGCATAGCAGCAACAGCCTTAGAAGGTACACCTGGGTGAGAATGAAGATCACAAGGAAGACCTCCTCACCAGAGCCTACAGTTCCTAAGACCATACAGCCTACAAAAGCCAACATGTCACTAACTTATAATAAAGTACTAGAAATAGTTCAGATACTAACCAAGAATTACTGTTCTATAGAACCCAGGGGAAGGGGGACAAGACACCAATAACATATCTTCCTTGAGCCTATTTTTATTATTCTTATGAAACACATAAAAGAAATATTGTGATATGAGATGGAAAATAGTTTAGATAGTCCACATATCTCAAAGAACCTCTATGCAATTAGAATAGCCATTCTGAAGCTTCACAATGGGTTTTACACTTTCACTATGAAATACAATTTTATGTGCTTATCCACCACAAAAAAATAAAAGAAAAATCCACAACAAAGTTAGTACTAGAAAAACAATTAGTTTTATAGCCTCTTTCCTAACTCATGTCTATTACCTGGACCTGCTGGGGCATGTCTTTCTGTATGCTGTGAATATATGTTCCCATTGTTAATAAATAAGCTGCTTTGGCCTGTGGCAAGGCAGCTTAGAGGCAGGCAGGAAATCCAAGGAGAGAGACAGGAAAGAGAAAGGTGGAGTCTGGAGAGATGCCAGCCTGCTGCCCAGGCAGCAAGATGCCAACAGACTGGTAATGCCATGGCCACGTGGCAACTTATAGATTAGTAGAAATGGATTAAGTTATAAAAGCTAGCTAGCAAGAAGCCTGCCATAGGCTATACAATTGGTAATTAATATTAAGCCTCTGAATGATGATTTTATAAGCAGCTGTGGGACCTCAGGGTTGGGAGGGACCAGGAAAAACTTACAGCTACATGGACCAGTCTTTCCATCCCCTGGTATGTAGCCTTTCTTGTTCTCTTTTCTAAATAGTGTATTGTACCCACATGTAGATGCATTTGTGGATTTCAATCTTGATTATAATTCAAATATATTCACATTTGGCTTTATTATATACAAAATATGTGTTGACTGTGTAATGTCTCCCCCAGGCCCATGTGTTGAATGCTTGCACCCTAGTTGATAGTGGCTAGGAACTTTTGGAGGTGGGACCCAGCTGAAGAAGGGGGTCACTAGCAGCATGCCTCTAAAGGTTATATCTGATGCCTGGTCCTTTCCTTCATCCCTGCTTCTTGCCTGACACTAGGTGAAAAGCTTTCTCCCCCAAGAGCCTTCACTACAATGATATCTGGCCTCACCATGGGCTCAGAATCAGTGAAGCCAAGGACTGTGGGTGAGTCTCTGAAGCCACAAGTTAAACCAAATCACCCTTTGAAGTTGCTTTGTCAGGTTTTTGACTGCAGTGAAAAAATATATATATGGGTTTTTAATATACATTATACCTTGCCTTTGCAGGAAGCTGCACATTTGGATTAAGGTAATCACTGTAAGACATCACTTAGTGAACACATTCTTAGGGGCATGGTTCAGTTCTGTTTGATTTAGCTCAGTTCAAGGTCACTTGCCATTTGTCCTTCAGCCCAAAAGCTGTTGTTTCAGAATTTTAACAACAAATAAAAGACTTTAACAACAAGATAAAAAAGTTTTATCACCCTGTAGAAGACTATCCCTGTTCAAGAATTTAGGATTTGTGTTGCAAAATGCCTCCAGCGTTTTATGCAAGCCCTTCATCTTCCAGCTCAGTCTGAGACATCCTACCTTGTGAAAAAGAAAACCAAGATTTTGGAGTTATTGAATCTGAAAATGAACCTGCTGAAACAGTCCTTTAAAGACAGTATCAAGGAGATTCATAGGCACAGAAAATGGGCAAGTTTAGGCTAGAGCATGAAGATAAACCATAAAGCCAGACCCAGGAACAGGGGAAGTAGTTATACCACACACTAGTAAAGAGAAGTGAGGACATTAATATTTCAACATCATTGTGCCACTCAGGATTAGGCAGTATTTATTCAAGTCTTACTTGGCACCGATGTTTCCCAGAGACTCTTTACTTTGCATTTTTTTTGTAGTTTATATTCTTGTCTTTGAAAAGCAGGACACAAGTGTATAGCTTCAAGTAAAGAAGCATTTCAGAACATTATAAACCCACACATGGAACGCAGAGATGCCTGCATTCTAGTTGGGGTTTTCTTGATAACTTTGATAGCTCACACCTCTCAATATCTTTGTCTGACTCTTGATAATAGCCAGATCCTATCTCCCTAGACAAAATTCTCAGTCATCTTCAACCCCTGCTTCTTCCTTACTATACACGTCAAGCTAGACTCTGGGCCTGTTAGTTTCTCTATCAAATTTCCTAAATCTATCACATCTTGTCTCTATTGATAGTCCTTACCATACTTCAGTATCCAGTCTGTTGCCTAAATATCCCACCAGGCTCTTCAATGGTTTTAGAACCCACATATAGTCTCTGTCCATCCAATCTAATTTTAAGTGGTCCAAGATTCTCTATCAGCAACCTCAGAGTGCTCATACAGCTTTAGTTCTAATCCCCACAAGGATCAATGGCTTCCAAAAGACCTAACACCTCCTGTCATCTGCCTTCACTTCTCCTGTGTAAGTTTATCTCCCCTCCTGACAGAAGATCGTCTGTCCCTTTCCGTCTTTCAAGCTCTCACATTTAAAAAAGAAATCCATGTTATTTCTGTTAAAATGCCTCCTTGCCCCTTTCCTTCTACTTTGTATGTTAAACACCATCACATCTATAAAGACGCCTCCCAATCCTCATGTTCTCTGTGAGACTTTGTCTTCTTTTTCAATCTGTCCCTTACAGTCCCACATTCCATCCTATAATAGAACAAGTGTTCCTAGAATGTAATTGATTGTTTATATGTCTGATTTTTCAACATCTAGAGTAGGGTGACATGTGACCAAGGACTGTGCCTGGTTCTCCTCTGTGCTCCTGGTCATCCCATTTCCAATCAGAGCATGGCAGGGAGCCTATTCCTGAATCAGATTTCGAGGAACATATAGAAAGCAGCTTATCATGGACCACGAGCTGGGTTCTCCAGTTAGCAAACCTGGAATTTTTTTTCCTAGTGTCCCTAAAGGAGGGACACTAGAAAAGGGAATGATCTTGTGTGATTGGGTTTTTTGAAGCTGACATCACTGAAGGGGCAGAGAGCCAGGATCACTTGATAGCTTTAACCCTGTGGGAAGAGCCTATCCCTTTCACAGAATCAGGTGGCTGAGTAGAGCATCCACCACAGAGGCTGGGTTCACTGTGTTATGAATGCAACGGACTGACTTAGAGATTGCAATTAGCAGAAAATGGCAGTCCCCCCATAACACTGGTGTGAGTTCATGAGATGCCTGTTTCCTTTAACAAGAATTCTGGAACTGTAGATCGCTGACATCTGTTTAGTGTCCAAATTCCAAGGCTGAGGCCTCCCTGCTCTCTGGGCTTTATTCTCATGGTTGAATAACGGTCATAGAAACCTCAGTCCCTGAATACAGATTCTCGGGAGCTAGAATGAGAAAAGACCAAAACAATGCTGGCATCCATAGCAAACCAAACTTTTCCAGAACCCCCAGACTTTACTGATGGGAACACTAGCCCATGGCAGGGGCCCCAGATACAAGGAAGGCAGGGAGCTGTGATTTCTAAAGTGGGCCAGCTGCCTCTCCCTGTAGTCACCCCAAGGCAGAGTCCTGCTTGTGAAAAGAGAAATGATGACTTCAATATAGGAAGCAGAAATTTCTGCCATACAATGCAGATTTAGGAATCCAGGTTGAAAGAAAAACAAGTGACAGGTAGTGAGATTAGATAATATGAAGAGCTGGCGGGTGCATGAGATAATTGTTTTGTAAAGTGACTCTTTCCCACTTAGCAGAACAAAATTATATGAAGTAATAAGGCCTACTAGAAGAGACCGAGGGAAAAGAGCCTAACACAGCGGAAACAGATTGCCAGGACAGAGAGTCAAAGTCAGCTCAAATTAAAGAGGCAAAGAAGTGACTGGTGAAGGAAAGGGCAGAACAGAGGTACCACCTAGCATTAAAATAAAACAAACACAGAGCACAAGGCACAAGGCTGTCAGCAACCAGTATGCCAGTCTCCTTAGAACTTCAAGTGAGAAGTCAAAAAGACAGCTGGTGATGCTGGGAGTGTGTTTGGAGCTGGTTGCCAGTGTTCATAAAAGAAGTTAAAGGTCACATTCTGAAGATAGAAATAGGTTCCCTTGATGTGACGATGGAGCTGCAAAGGGAGCCGTGGTACTGAAGAGAAACCAAGTCCCTTCCACCACCACCACCTCCCTGGCAACAGCTGTTACAAGAGCAGGCACCATTTTTAAAAAAGTCATCAGTCACTGATAAACTAAGAGTCCCTGAAGTCAGAATGCTGCAGCAACCAAGAACAAGCAAAATGTTGGAGATCTCAAGGGCACAGTGAGGATGGAGTCAGAGGGCAGTGGGATAACCAGGGTCACTTCTACAGCTAGGAAAGAAAGGATACAGAGAAATATTGAATGAGCCATTATGAACAGTCACGACAGACATCGAAGAATGCTGGTGGTTGGGGCCACTTATATACACCAACTCATGCAGTCCTATGTGCAAATCGTGGCTCTGTCCAGTCTCAGAAAATTCTAATAACTTCCTGACCACAACTTCCTTTGAAAGTTTAAGATCTATCCCCTCACTTTATAATTGATGTCTGTTTGAGGGAGGTAGGGCCTTTGCAGTGGACACGACACTGGCTGTCCTGGCAGGGATCCCGAGTTTAATTCTGGCTCTGCCACTAACCAGCTCTAAGACTTCAGAAAAATAGCACTCATTTGCCAGACCCCATTTCCTCATCTGTTCAATGAAAGAGCTAGACCATCTGTCTCTTGGCTCCCTCATCCTCTATGCAAATGGATAATGAAGGATAGGCTTTCCTTCTAATAATCCTCCATAAAATATATCTCAACAGTAGTTCTTCAGAACAAAACATTACCTAGTAATTGTCGTTTGAGAAGTAGGTGACTCCAATTCCTTTATCCTTCAGTTTTCCTCTGGATCCCTATTAATAAAAATATTACCAAGAATATTTTGGTAATAAAATCTGCTAAGGAGAAATGACTTAAGTAAGCAAAATATATTCCCCTAAAGCATCTCTCTTTGTGTCTGGCCCCCAGTATGCATTCTCTTGTCTTCAGGGGAATGGTTCCTAATTTCAGTCCTGCCTCACGCCTATGTGAGTACAGGCATTCTTTTCCACCTTCACATAGCAGTTAGGTATGGCACCAACCAACTTTCAGCAGAAGCAGTGTCCTTAAAGAGAATCAGCCACACGCTGCTTTCCTCTTTCCTTGTTCCTGTAATCTAAAAGGACAGGAAGTTGGGCAAGGCCAAAAAACCTCAAGACCTGTTCCCATGACTCCCTCCCTTTAGGGAGACTCTATCTCCTAAAGGTTTCACAATTTTCACAAACAGTGCCACTAACAGGACCAAGTGTTTAAAACCCTGAGCCTGTGGGGGACATTCTATGCTTAACCCACAGCCCAGCCTAAATAAACCCTAACAGATAAAAGCATAAGGATTATTGATTTCATATTAAGAAAAAGTTTGCTGGAAACTTCCATAGGGTTAGCATTTGAGCAATTTCAACAACTAGGACCATCGTATCTGCCAGTTCTCTATAAATAAATAAAAGCAACCATTAGTGCATGTCAAATGAAAGACAATCTTCTAATACAGGACTGGGACATCTCAGGAGCAACTTGTGCTGCCACCACATGGGAAAATATTCCTACGACAAATACAGAAGACAATCATCTCTTTAGAACTAAGTAAGAGATGGTGGGTGCCAGTTCCGTGAAGGACATTTGCTCTCCTCAAAGCATCTAAAGACTAGGAGGATATGGAGACACAGCCTCAAAATATTAATTGGCAAAAAACCCACACATATGACAAGTGCATTTTAAAGGCTAATGTGACATAAACTAAGGGCTCAAAGAGATTTTTAAAAAATAGAGATAGTATTTCTTCTATCCCCGCAACCCCTCCTTTCCAGCACCAGCCTTAAAAACAGACATCTGGATAAGATAAATTTTATAATTTCCACAAAAGATGGGTGAGGCAGGCATTGTTTCTCATTGTGTTTAGCAAGTTCACAATTTTCACACTGTCGATCGGTCTTCCCATACAGTGTTCTGAAGCTCATAGCAGCTGAAATATAAAGAACGGAGAGTATTGTTCCAGAAATGGGTTATATTAGAACTATTAATTTCTTTTGTCAGTTTTAGATAAAATTCTTCCATATTTCTCACAGTAATGATGGTCTCCTCCAAGAAGTAGATGAACACCACCGATAATTCTCAAAATAGCTGGGACAGCCCATTCAAAATGAACAGCAGAGGCGGCGGGAACCCATTAGTTAACTCAGCTTTTCATAATGTGAGGAAAACTGCCGGTCATGTATCCTCTACTTCTGCATATTTCATAGTAATGGAATATTTTTAGACAAAAGCATAAATAAAAGATGTTCCTGGGTGTTTGAACAGTACATTGTATATCCTGTATTTTATTATGACTTTATCTTTTCATTTTGTACTATCATAACAACATAGATAATTATAGTCGCATCTTGGGAGAAGAAGAAGGAAAAGATTATTCCAAGATGCATAGGAGGGGCGTGGCTTTTATTAATTACTCACACATACTTTTATTCGTGTTTCCGAAGAGCAGCAGCAGCCCAGGCAGTCTGTTCGACACCAGAAGTATAGTGAAAGCAAGAAGCATGCACGTCTTTCTTTCACGGGGCTGGTGTCTTAAAAGTGGCTGTAATTAAGAGGCGAGCCATAAGATATGTCACCTCCTATGATGTGAGGGGTGTTGGGGAGCAGGTATGGTCTCTCTATCTCAGTAGGAAGGCAGGAAGAACAAGGCATGGAGAGAGGACTTACGGGGTTTTCTCAGGAAATGAGAGCTGAGTTATAACCTACCTACAACAAGCAGGAGCTGTCCTGACAGAGATGGAAAGAGGAATTGGATGCACAACTCTTCAGAAGTACTCTTGTGAGGTTCTGTCAGAATACCACCTCAGGCAGGTCCCACATGGCTGCCTTACCCCCAAACGGACAAGCCACCACTACTTACCAGTAATCTGTTCATGCATTCACTCAGTATATGCTTTATGAGGACTTACTCATGGCTATCTGTATTCTAGAACTGTCGAGCTCAAGTATGAGAAAGACACAGTAATGACCTTCAATGAGCAGCCAGTCCTTACCTCCAGCTTTGATAAAAAGGCATTAATGGCACACAGTGTGACCAATAAATTACAAGCAACAGTAATCCTGAGAGGAAAGGACAAGGCAGAAATAAATGAGGATAGAGGGATAGTCAAAAGGATTCAGGAAAAGAGAAGACTGAAAAATTAACCAGCAGGCACTGCTTGTTTTCTTCTTTTTAAAACCAGCCAACTTCTCAACTTCATTAGCTTTGTGGGGAGCACATTGTTCTCCCAACAAGCTTCTTTTAGATGTTCTGAGAAAGGATGCTAATTAATGATGGCAATACCAGAAGGTTTCTATTTAGGAATCACTTGACTCCAAGTAGGAGACATCACACAAAGCCATGCTAGAGAAGCATAGGGGGACATTTGTTCACTGCCCTCTGTGAAGAGGTCCTTCTGATGTTTAGTGTAGAAGGACTGGAGAGAACCAATAGACTGATATGCCAATTATTATGTAGCTTCAATAGTCTAGGGTGAATGTTCCAAAATCTAGAGTAGTGGAGGACAAAGAGAAAATGGTAAGTTTTTAAAAATGGAAGATGTACTGTTTAGATATAAAATGATTCTTCATTTAGGAAGAGCAAGGGAGAAAGATCCTGCAATGTGTAATTATTTATAACTGGTTGTGCTCTGCAGGTGATGGCCACTGTCTTACAATTCCACTGCTATGGATCCATGCCTTTTTCCCTATATGCTTTCAGGTCCCAGAACACAGCAATCAAGATACCAATGGATAGGTGAATTTACAGAGGATCTGTTTTACTCACTCTATCAACCCTTGTCACACTCCATCATGTACAGCTCAAAGGCAAAGCTGGGTATGGTGCCACTGACCTATAATCCTAGCACATGGGAAATGAAAGCAGAAGGTCAGAAGTTCAAGGTCAACATTGGCTACATAGTAAGTTCCAGGCCAGCCAGGGCTACATGAGTCTTCATGCTACAAACACACAGCGAGAGAGAGAGAGAGAGAGAGAGAGAGAGAGAGAGAGAGAGAGAGAGAGAGAGAGAGAGAGAGAGAGAGAGAAAGAGAGAAATCAAAGGTCTAGTAAGAATTACTATTTAGTGAGCTTCTACTAATACTGTGCATCAATTTATTTTGAATTCATACCATCTCCAGTCGTACAGGGTGATCCTTTTACTGATAAAATTGAAGGAGACCAGTAGAACCTTGCCTGGATAGTCAATGACAGAGTCAAGGCAAAAACTGTTGGGGAGATAGATAGCTGAATGAGTAAAATATTTGCCATACAAACATGAGGTCCTGAGTTCAGATTCTAAACACCCATATAAAAAGCCAAGCTTGACAATATGAGCTATAACCCCAGTGCTGATGAGACAGAGCCTGATGGACTCCTGGTGCTCAGTGGCCAGCAAGTCTAGCTGAATCTGTGAGCTCCAGATTCAGTGAGAGACCTTGCCTCAAACAATAGGATGGAGAATGACTGGGGAAGACACTGACATTGACCTGTGGCCTCTGCATACATGTATGTACACTGTGTGAACACATGCACACATACATGCATGTAAACACATACACACCACATACTTAAACACTTTAGGTAAGGTTTAAGCCTCAGAGCCTATTGAAAAGCCTATGTTCAACTCTTTCAATTTATTAGAGAGCACAGACTGACATCTGAGACAGGACAAGCAGGAATGGGAAATCTACCCTCCCCTGTATAGGACAGCTGGTAGTATGCAGGTAACATCAAATTACTTAAATGCCAGTCATAGCCAACAGGGGTGTTTAGCTGTCTTGTAAAATGACTACAGAAAGCTCATGCCTATGGCTATCAGACCACCCGTGGACAATAGAGGGGTGTGATAATTATTAAGCTTGAATTGCAAGGCTGGAGAAAGAAAAAATAGAGGCTGGCTCTCATCTACGTTGTTTTTCTTCCTGGTCTCATGAGCATCAGCAGCCTTCCCCAGTCACAGGTAGATCTTCGCCTAAGAATTATGCTTTCTTTCCCTCACAGTTGTTCAATTTGCTTTTCGGTTTCCCAACCCTCATGAAGCCAGCCCTGATAATCCCTGCTTAGTCACCTTCTTGTACACGAGAAAAAGGCTGACTAAAGAAAGAAAGGTTTATTCTGTGCTAGCTCACAGTTTATTGAAATGCTTGTCCATCACGACAGGGAAGGCATGGCGGTGGGAGTAACTTGAGCCATGGTACCAACCAGCAAACACTGAAAGGGGAATCCAGTGCCCAGTTCATTTTCTTGTTGAGCTCAGTCCGTGGTGCTGTTCACATTCAGTTAAGCCTCCCTAGAAATGCCCTCATAGACATGCCCAGAGTTACGTCTCCTGGGTGATTCCATATTCCCACCAAGATGACAATCCATACCAACCGCACACCATCTCTCTAGAGACAGCACACCCCTTCTTGAAAGTCTGAGTTTTGCTAACAGGCCCATCCTTTGCTCCTTTTACTCTCAGCCCCAGGGTGGAAGCTGCTTCCTGTAGCTTCTGTCTTTTTGACTCCCTAATGTCATCACGTCTTTAGATTCTACTTATCAACTTTTTGATGAACTTTTTCTTTTCAAGATAATGTGAGGTTTCTGTCTTCTGACCAGATACTAACTGATATGGTAGAGATATGAATGATTAATATTCTGGTAAAGCCCAGTCCTAATTCAGGTAGAGAAACGAATAAATCTTCAGGGTGTTGTAGTCTTCCTCTTTAGAACTGACATCTATCTACCTGCCTGTCCTTATCTTCTTACATGAAGCCATGCCTTATTGGCTCTGTAGTGAGGAGTTGAGGCCACATCGAGGCACTTGCTGTTCCTGGAACTTCACTAGCAGAGGTCAGACGTCTGGATGGGAAACGTTTCTTCTACCCCACTAGTGTCCCTACATGTGCCCTTCAAACTGCCCCCAGGGATGGCAATCTTGGATGCCTTTTCCCTGGATCCTCGGCTTCCTTCTTCACTGCCCGCTTCTCATTCATCAGGGCACTCTTGAAGGAAAGACAAACCCATCGGACAGATGATAGACAAAAGAGAAAATAACTAGGTATCCCTCCTCCCACTCCCAAGTCACTTCTGTCTATTGAGGTTCTGGAATCAGTAGTATGGTGGCTGTGTCCTGCAGAAGGTACCTTCTGACCACTTCACCTTGATTGAAAACCACTTCAGTGGCTTATGCTTTAGGACTCACTTATCCATCTATTCAGTGTTTATTTGACAAATGCGTATTAAGCAGCTACCACTGGGCATTGGGCCAAACACTAGAGCTAAAACAGGGAGTGAGATAAGGTCTCAGCCCTTATGGTGCTATGATGCCTTTGTAAACGGGTACTAACAATAAACAAACAAAAAAACCACTCTATGTCCTTTCCTTTGCTCCTGCAAACAGGCTGCTCTGTACTAAGTAAGACCCCTTCTGATGCTTGTGTAACCTTGGTAAATCACAAAGTTTCTGAGCTTCGGTTTCTTCAACTGCAGATGAAGGTTAACATCACAATGTGGTGAGATCGTTGTGGACACAGAATGGCTGTGCCCAGGAAAGAACTGCATACAAATTGGATGAGTTAAAAGGAAAACGACCCACTTCATCTCCCTTGTTATACTTAATGTGCCCATTTAATCTGCAAAGCCTTTTCACTGAAATGATTGAATTACTACTTTATGTTAAATAATTCAATTTAAAAATTCACATCTGGTGTTCCTTGTTACAATGGGAAGAGTTGGAAAGAATTTGGCTTAAAGTCAAATTAAACCCCAAAAGAGGGAAGTGGATTGCATGCTTAGTATTGGTGACTATTTCTCACATCTATTGCTGAACCCGAACCCTCTGCAGAATGTGGTGTAAGATCTTTAAACTGACACTGGAAGCCTTTGCTATTTGGCATCCGCTGAAGAGATCTGACAACATGATGCCTCTTACCTGTCACAGGAAACCGATGAATTAGACATCATCCTTATTGTGTAAACAAAGAAACGGGAGGCAGGGATGCTAAGAAGCAGGCTTGCCTAGCGAGTGCTCAGGTCTGGTTTTCCCCCTTTTAGTCTTTCCCACCTTTAGTCTGCTAGCTGCCTTTTGTCATCAGAAAACTTACCGGGTTTGTGAAGCAGCGCCTAGTTTTCTGTTGGTTGGTAGGTATTTTTATTTTATTTATTCGTTAGTCCAGTTAAAACATAGAAATGGCTACCTTGCCAGAGGGAATAAAGGTCCCCTGTTTACCAGCAGAAAACAAAAGCAAATATTTATCTGGTTTACACAGAATTCCAAGCCTAACCAAGTGGAAGGCATGCCATTCACTGGGGAGGAGGGCCGTTTGTTGTGAAACATTACCTCCCATTTCCCACTGAGTGTGTGGGCAGTGGTGTGCATTATCGTCTATTTTGCTAAAGGTCAATCGGTGGTAGTAGAGGAAAGGTGGCTGGGTCTAATGAGGCATGGGCACAGCGTCATCCCTCAGAAGGAACAGCCAGAGAGGGCACAGTGAGTGCACACCCTAAGCCCATGCCCTGAGCACCAGGCCAAAGGTGTACCTGCACCAGCAGAGGGCGCTGTCAATTCCAGTGGCCTCATTTCCAGGGCTAAAGAGATGCTATCTAAGTCATGGTGGTTGGGATGTCTTTCTCCAGTATTTACACCAGACGTCATTTTTAATTTCTGCCTTGACACCAAACTAACATCTCCTCCCTTGTTCTGCTTTAGGAGCCTGAAAGCCAACCGCTAATTTCCCAGCTTCCCCCAAAGCCAGTACTAATCAATTGCTCAGTGGTCATCAAGACTGAAAGCTAACAGGCTAGGGAGATGGCTCAGCCTTTAAGAGAACTGTTGTTCTTGCAGGGGACCTGCGTCCTGTTCTCCATACTCACACCTGGCCCCTCACAACCTCCTGTAACTCCTGCTTCAGGGCATCTGATGACCTTGTTTTGCTTCTGTGGGCACCCACACACATGAGGCATATACTTATACTGACACATGTTTATTTTACAGAATAAATAAGTATTTATACATAATTTTATATGTTTATTATACGTATCCATTATGTTATCATTTTTGTTATTTTAAAATATATGTTTATAAATATATAAATAAAATTGTTTATTTAAAAAAATAATAAAAAATTTAAAAGTCAGAGACATGAACAGCTGCTGGAGTCCCAGGGATGAAATTCTGAACATAACTGGAATAGTCTTTTGCCCATTCACTTTTTCTTCTATTTAGAATGTAGACAAGATCTGGCAATTCAACCACCATTCTGTCTTCAGGAAACAGCTATGGAGATGAGAAGGACTCAGTTTGCTAAGGATGTGGTAAAATAATGCGGGGGCGGGGGGACTTCTGTAGTAATAGGGAGGCTCTGGGCCAATAGCAGAAATGTCTCTTTATATGAGAAAAACATAATCTTATTTATGACTGTCTAGCCCATTTTCCTACTGTAAGTAGCAGTGTTTTGAGTGGTACAGAGATTTAGCTTTGCTTACAGTGAAGCCCATGACACAATATGGGAAATGATCATAATATATATGAGTCAAAAATAGCATGCCAATTTTACAGTTGAATGGGAAAAAAATAAATGCTAAGTACAATAGTATAAAGGTGCACAACACAAGAATGGCAGTGGATATGAATACAATAGTAAAAGTGAAAAGTCCACTGGCTGATTAGTCTGATAATGGTTGTAGGGATGGAGTAGTTTAGAAAGAGAGCAATCATTAGGGTTAGGGACACATACTTAGACCTGAATACAATTGAAAAAAACTTTAAGTAAATGTTCATCATAAAGAGATAGATCAAAAATAGAATATTCAGGTATGTTGGTACATGCTTATAAATCCCAGCACTCAGGAGGCTGAGGCAGGAGGATTACTGAACGTTCCAGGCCAGCCATGAATGTAAATTAAGTCTCTATCAGAGAAAAATGCAAAACAAATCAATAACAAAAATAATAGAGTCAATTGTCCAATAAATGTATGAGATGATCCATCTTCTTTTGCTTGTTTGTTTCAAGACAGGGTTTCTCTGTGTAACCACTCTGGCTGTCCTGGAACTCACTCTGTACCAGGCTAGCCTTCAGCTCATAGAGATCCAGCTGCCTCGGCCTCCCAAGTGCTGGGATTAAAGGCATGCGCCACCACCGCCCAGCGATGATCTATCTTCTTACTCATAAAGAATGTGTGTATTAAAATTCCTCTTCTAAGGGGAGGCTCTGAATACAGCTTCATGGAAGAGAGCTTGTCTAGCATGCAGGAGGACCTGGGTTTGGTTCCCAGTGAAGTACCACTACAGAAAGTCTATAATGAAAAGAATGGGTAACACCAAATGTTGAGGAAAAAGAGGAATGATGATAACCACCACACATCGCTGGTAGGAGTATGTATTGGTATAAACATTTTTGGAAACTATTTCAAGATATCTACCACAGGGCTGCATATTTTCATTCTATGACTCAGCAATCCTACTTCTAAATATTTGTAACATAAAGAACTGAATCCATATGCTTATCAAAGTGCTCTATCTGTAGGAGTGCCCACAAACAACATTATCCCTGATAATCCTAAGCCAGCAACAACCCAAGTGCTCCTTAGCAATAGAATAAATCAGTGCATCACAACCACACAACAGTATGCATCGACAGGAACCAATCAACTGGACTCCATATGATACCATAAACGCACAAACGTGCTGCCTGAAAGAGACCACAAGCTGAACAGGAAATTGTATGTGATGCATGTTCGTGTAAAAGGGAAATGCAGTCCCAACCACCTACATTGTTAGACGCTGACATGATAGTTACTCCACATAGATGGAGGGGAATGAGCAAAAGGAAGATCCAAGAGTGCGCTCTGAGTGCTGTTGATGTGTTTCTTGATTGGGTACTGATGTCACAGTTGTGTTCTCTTTCTTAAAGTAGATTTAGCTACATAGTTAAGATATATTCGATAAAGTGAATCTAAAAATACTTATCAGAGGACATTGCTCTAAAGGAAGATTTGGATAAAATGCCTCACTGATGGGATGACTCAATGAGAAGCCAAGTTCTCAAACACGTTGCCATCAAGAAATAAGACATTTGACTAATAATAGATGTACATCCATGATTCAAATGGAACCAGCCTAGGCACCCATCAACAGATGAAGCGACAATGAAAATGTGGCAATACACATAATGGAATTTTATTCAGCCGTAAGGGAAAATGAAATCTGCAGAAAAATGGATGAGTCTAGAAACTGTCATATTAAGCAAGGTGATCCAGATTCAGAAAGACAAATATCACACGTTTACTCTCTTGTGAATCCTAACTTTTAATATATGCATGTGTGTAAGTGGGTGTGAGTGGGGGCATAGGACATGACACAGACGGATCATGAGAAGGGACAGGGTGTGTTGAGGAAAGCAGAGAAAGCAACAGAATACCCGTGACAGGACAATGAAAAGGAGGCTCTCAGGTAGGAAGGGTACAGGGAGGGAGGGCAGAGGAATGGGGTGGGAGGGGAAAATGAGCAAAAACAAATTTTGTTTAAAAATACTTTAATGAAACCTTATGCTTTGCATGCTGATTAAAAATTAGAAATACACTGCAACTATAGGGTATGCTTATCTTCATAGAAAAGCTTCCACACTCAAGGAGAGTGAGCAGGAACCTCCTTCATCCACACACTCAAATACTAAACTAGTGTTCACTCTCGACCTCTTGGGATTACTGTACTCTGCCCTTATTTCCTGAATCTACAGTAGTTTAGAAATGGGGTGGTTATTCTAGAAAAATCCACCAAAATCACAACTGAAGCTGTTTGTTCTAGCTTTGACTTTGCAGACTAATTTTATCTAATAAGCCTCAGAACTTAGCTCTGTATTGAATCTAACAATGTATTAAAAGTGTGTGAGCTTATATGTGGGTGTGGGCATGCGTGTGTGTGTGTGTGTGTGTGTTTGTGTGTGTGTGTGTGTGTGTGTGTGTGTTTGCATGCATTCGTGTGCATGTGTGTGAGATTATCTAAGACAAAATGTGATTCAACGCCATTCATAAAGTGAGTGTAGAGTGCAATGGGAGGTGTGTGAGATATGTCAGTGAGGGCACGTGGGACAGGCTGAACCACAAAACTGTTCTAACCCAGTGCATTTCAGTGAGACACTCGCCAGCTATCTCACTCTTTCCCAAGACCTGGCAGTGGAGCAGAAGTCAGCTGCCATATCGGACATGCCCACACTCTGTCTTCTTGGTAGATTCACGGGAAAGGACACCATCTGAGCGATTTCACACAGGCTGGAAACCACATCAGGGTAATTCTCTATTCAAAGGACTTAGCCCTCAAAAGCAGCAATCCCTCCTGGGAAGTCCCTTCCTCTCCCCAGCTGAGCTCTTCTGAAAACCATCTGTGCTGAAGGGACCATGACTGGTGAGCAGCGGGGGCCCTCGGATGCCCAGGCTGCTTCTTCTCATTCAGTCTTTAAAAATAGCAAAGAATATCTTTTCTGGGGGTTAAGGCCCTAGTTAAGAAGATGCTGCTCCCTGCATACGGTCTTGTCAGAACTATTCATCACCAAGTTACCAAGGCTTATCATCTGGGGTTCTCCCTCTCTTGGGGTCAGATTTTGCACAAAGCTTAAGTTTTCCTTTGAAAGCAGGGTCATTTTCTGTACTTTATTCCTTTCAGGCTCGCCACGTAAGATCAAGCTCGGGTCATATCTTCTCTATGAAGTCTTCCTGGGCTCATCTTCCCACTCTAGTGTGGATTGTACCTTTCTCTCACTCCCCCATCCAAGCTTGCAAAGAACATTTGGATTTGGACATCTCTCTGTCTCCTGAGGGACATAACTGTCCATTCTCACACGAAGTGACAAGGAGGATGGCATGGCATACGGGAGGCATTCAGTGACCACCAGCGACCAGCTGATACTTTAAGACAAGAGTTTTGAAAGTGAAATCATTTCCAAAAACACAAATAACTGAACCTGGCTTAAGAACCAAGGCAGAAATGAAGCCATCTATCCCACCCGAAGGAAAAGTGAGACACTCTCCTCTCCAGATCCCTGGCAAAAGTACATACTCCTATTTTTTTTTTTAGGTCAAAGAATATAAAGAAGTGAATAGATATATAGGACAAATAAGCCTACAATTCTAATTAAAGTGCAGCATAAGGAATTTAGGTGGGGAAATTATATTGTATTTGGAATTTGTGTGAACTATGTAGATTTTAACACTCTTATCACCAAAACCAAAAAAAGCAGGGGATAACTGTTATGTCATAAATGTGTTAATGCCTCACATTATAGTTACCTCCTCATACCTATATATAAAATCAGACTGTATTCTTTACATATGCAGGATAAATTTAAGTTTAAAGAGCCACAAATAGAGATGAAAAGAGACTTGAGTATCTTCCAAAGAATTTCTGAGAATCTTCCCTTTATATGATCAGGAAGGTAGAGGAAGAACAGGGGAAATTTGGTATTAAATAAAAGATGAACATATAGATGATAATTACTCTAAGCATAACCATTCTTTGAATAACAAAGAAAGAAACAGGGAATAAAAGGTCACTTTGGACACAAAACTTATGATTGATTCTTCCCCCTCTTTTTATGCTTAACCAACATTTGGTCTGTGGTTAAGTTATGTTAGAAGTGTAGCGGCATGAGCTGGGCGGTGGTGGCGCACGCCTTTAATCCCAGCACTCGGGAGGCAGAGCCAGGTGGATCTCTGTGAGTTCGAGGCCAGCCTGGGCTACCAAGTGAGTTCCAGGAAAGGCGCAAAGCTACACAGAGAAACCCTGTCTCGAAAAATCAAAAAAAAAAAAAAAAAAAAAAAGAAGTGTAGCGGCATAACATCTGGGCTTCATTCTGGTTAAGAGAAAAGTGGCCATTGATATCTAGGAGCTGACTTGGCTCTGTCTACCTAGCCTGGTACAGCCTGGAGCTGGCCTGGTGCCCACAACTCGGCATCTATGTTCTCCTGTCAAACAAAGATTTTCACAAAACACAAACAGAAGACAAGGTCATTCTGTGCCCATGATGGGGCAAGACAGTTTCATAACCATGCCTGCAGCAAAGACACAACATTGTCCAAACCATAAACATATCCAAACATCTCCTTTTCCTGGACAAAATGAGGGAAATCTACTTCTTTACCTTCATCCATAATCTATTCCCCCTACTTTGATAGTATTTATTAAGGAACACTCTCAGAATTGTCCCATTTTCCTGACAACAGTCCATCTAGAATAAAGCCATGCTCACACAATTCCTCTCCCCAATGCCTATTGATAGTTCTGTGAGCTCTTCTGAACTCTTTTATGAAGGAGCCTTGAGTTCCCCACAAGGTGTATCTTCTTTGCACCAATAAGCAACAGATCCAACTTATTCCACAATGAGTATACATGTTATAGTTGTTCACTGGAAGGTATGGACGATTCTTTAACAACTTTATTCAATCAAAGAGAAAATTGATTGTATCAAAAGCCAGAAGTTATACTAAAGTATTAGATTCTTTGGAAGAAATACTAGAAAAGGTGTTTCTATAATTTTTGTCATGTTTCTGCCTAACCTCAGTGAAAAATGGAGTATCTCCCTCCCTGTTCTCCCAGGGGAATAAGGAGAAGCAGAGTGCTAGAGAGGTCCCCAGAAATCCACAAAGATACCTCCACTGTAGACTACTGGCAATGGTCAAGAGAGTGCCTGAGCTGACCTACTCTGGTGATCAGATGGCCAAACACCCTGGTTGTCATGATAGAACTCTCATCCAGTGTCTGATGGAAGCAGATGTAGAGATCCATGGCCCAGCTCCAGGTGGAGCTCCGGGAGCCCAACCAGCAAGAGAGAGGAGGGATTGTATGAGTGAGAGATATTGAGACTATGATTGGAAAAAGCACAGGGACAAATAGCCAAACTAGTGGAAACACATGAACTGTGAACCAATGGCTGAGGAGCCCCCATGGAACTGGACCGGGCCCTCTGGATAAGTGGGACAGTTGATTAGCTTGAACTGTTTGGGAAGCCCCCAGGCAGTCGAGCTGGGACCTGTCCTTGGTGCATGGGCTGGCTTTTTGGAGCCTGGGGCCTATGCTGAGACACTTTGCTCGGCCTTGGTGTAGGGAGGAGGAGACTGGACCTGCCTTGGCTGAGTCAACCAGGCTAGGCTGACTCCCAAGGGGAGACCTTGCCTTGGAGGAGGTGGGAATGGGGGTGGATTGGGGGGAGGGTTGGGAGGTGGGAGGAGGGAGGACAGGGGAATCCTCAGCTGATATGTGAAATTAAGTTAATTATAAAATTTAATATATATATATATATATATGAGTATCATAGAAATTCCCAGAAGAAATGATAGAAAAATTATTTTTGATTGTTATTTAAAAACTTTTTCCATACAATATGTTTTGATCATATTCTTTTCCCTTCTTCAACTCCTCTAAGATCCTCTCCACCTCCCTACCTACCCAACTTCATGCTCTTTCTCTCATCCCAAAAAACCCCAGAACAATTAAATAATAAAAATAAAAGCAACAAACAAACAAAATACAAATAATATAAAAAACACCAAAACAACAACAACAACAACAACAAAATCCCACCCCTAACCAAGAACCTATTTGCAATTGATAGATACCTGCTAGAAAAGGGAAAATACATTTTGTTTTGTTTTGTTTTCCAATGGAGGGTTACTGGGTATAGCAACTGTATTCCATGGTAAGATCCATATCCAGGAGTAGTTGGCCAACACAAAGTGAAATAAATTGTTTTTAAGGAAAAATTGAGCTTTCTGTTTCCTTGCTCTCCTTACACAAAAGAGAAAGAGCCACATGCATGTGGAGCTCTATAGTGTAGTGGTCCATGTCCATGTATTCCATGGAAGCAATGTATTTTCCCCAACATCCTCACTCATCACCATGATTGCTACCAGTTCCTACACAAGGATTTCTCCATGGAGTTGTCACAATATTTTTCTTTCCACTAAGAATACCAGAGTGTTTTTTCTTTTCAAGTTCTTCTTGTGTTGTATAATGTGACAGGTTATTAAATCAATTTCTCTTCCTCTCTTTAAATAACACACAGCGTCAAGCACAGCAATCCTTCAGAATTAAAGATGACAACCTAGAAATGTTTGGATTCATCACTGAGCTCTAACACACACATATAACCAACCCACACTGTTCGTGTCAATCCATACACATTGTATATTACCAGTGTATGAATTAGTTGTGTTTTAATTATGTAAGAATTTTACTGTAATACCAGTCATTTTATATTATATTAATAATTAGTATACTTCTTGACATAAAATCAATTTTAGAAAAAAGACAGAAATTGGTTAGAATCACTTAAGTGAGCTCAAATCATGTCAAACTAAATGTGATAGTTAATCTTGATTGTCAACTTGACTGAATTGAGCAACACCTCAATTAGCAAAGCACAACTCTGGGTGTGTCTGGGAGGATGCTTAGAGACATGCAGATCATGAGGGGCCTAACTTACCCAATAGATTAACCCCTTGACAGATTCATAATGTTGGTATAGGGAAATGGTAGAAGAAAGTGGGGCCTATATAGAGGAATGTAGTGGGTAACCATTCCAGCTTTGGTCTGGAAGTTCCAACCCTTTGAGGCTTCCGTAACTATCACGCCTACAAGGCGGGGCCAAGGGAGGGCTGAAGACCTGAGATCGGGATGCGCAGCGCTCTCTTGTTTCCTGGACCTGGACGCGAGAGGTAGACCGAGGAAAGTTCTCCAGAGAACACAGCCGGACTGCGCTGCGTCTCTTCCAGAACCCATCATCTACCTATCCCTTCATTTGTGAGTTACGCCTTTAAATAAATCTCCTTTTAACTACGTGGAGTGGCCTTAGTAATTTCGCCAATATCTGGCGCTCACGTGGGGCAAATTCCAAAGGCTTGGGTGGCTCCCACCCTCAGCCTCCTTCCCTCCCGGCTGGCGGGTACCTAAACGCGCCTACAAAGTTCCATATAACCAGGGAACGCCTACACGGTTCCATTCCCGAAAAAAGGGAGCAGCTAGTCCAGTCTCAGTTCCCTAGCTTAGCCCCCAGACCAGCGAAAAACCGCTGTGAGTGAGGCATTCCCCTCCCCCCTGAGTGCTGGCTCAAGCCCCCTGCCATCTCGACTTCCGCCTTCACCTGTGGCCAGCAAGGTCACCAGCAGGCCCTGCTTGGGAGCTGTACCAACGCCACCTGCTGGCTGAAAACTGCTACTACACCCCCCCAAAACCACGAAAGGTAAGCGAGACAAACAAACGTATTGTTTCAAGTAAAAGTACTTGCTAATTTTACACCTTAAAATTGACAACAAATTTTGAGTAATTCTTGTAATATGGCCGACAACATTACCTCACAAGAATTTAAAAACCTTTTTGTCTGTATGATGAATGACATTCTTCTGGAAATATACGACCTTCCTCAGGCATATTTGGCCTGTACCATTTTGACATTCATCGTAATAATTCACACAGTGTTCAAACATTGGTTTAATAATAAGAACAAAGATGAGTCATTATTGGAACTGATACAGGCTTTAAAAGATAGCAATGAAGGCTTACAGAAAAAGATTCTCTCTCTGGAATCTGCTTTCAAAGATAGCAATGAAGGCTTACAGAAGAAGAATCTCTTTCTGGAATCTACCTTCAAAGATAGCAATGAAGGCTTACAGAAAAAGATTCTCTCTCTGGAATCTGCTTTAAAAGATATCAATGAAGGTTTACAGAGAAAGATTCTCTTTCTGGAATCTGCTTTCAAAGATAGCAATGAAGGCTTACAGAGAAAGATTCTTTCTCTGGAATCTGCTGATCAGGATTTGCAAAACAGGCTTGTACCGAAAATTGATCTTATTGATAATAAATGTGAATATTTAATGGATAGAACACTAACTCTCCAGACACTATATAAGGAAGAAAGATTATCATTAATTGATAAGATAAGGTCCATGGAATCATGTGTTTCTGAGGAACATACAAACTTCTATGATTCCATGAGAAATCTGGAGTCCCTTGCAAGAGAGGAGGTTCACTCCCTAGAACAGACCCTAGGTGCTCGTTTGAAAGCCCTAGAAGAAACTCTCAGTAAACATGACAAGGGACCTAATAAGCAGAAGAGCAAGACCATAGAGGTTGTAACATCTCCAAATGGCTCTCATACAATGGCTTATCCTGTTATCGTCCATCAGAAGCCAGCAGATGACACACACCCCGAGCCATATAATACATATACATTACAACCAATTTCAACAAGGGACTTTAAAAATATAAAGGAAGCAGTAGTTACGTATGGGATACACTCCACATACGTAAAACAGATGTTAAATTCGTGGTCTACCTCACATAGAATCATTCCAGACGACTGGCATCAGTTAATTTCAGCTGTTCTAGAATATAGCCAGCAGTTACAGTGGAAAAGCTGGTTGAGAGAAGAGGCAAAAAATTTAGAACAACAAGGTAAAATCAGAGGTTTTGTGATCTCTCAAGATCAAATACTTGGTGAGGGATGTTTTGCTGACAGGAATGTACAAGCCACTTATGATGAGCATACAATATCCCTATGCCGTACAGCAGCTCTAAATGCTTGGGAAAAAATTCCAGAACCTGGAAAACCAACTGAGGTATACACAAAGATATTTCAGGGACCGCACGAACCCTTCACTGATTTTTTACAAAGGCTAAACACAGCTATAACAAGAGCTGTGTCAGATAAAGAATTAAGAAAAGTATTAACTGAGTCCTTGGCATTCGACAATGCTAATGCAGAATGCAGAAGAATACTTACACCATTAAAGATCAGATCAGCTCCTTTGGAAGAATGGATTCAACATACTAATGGTGTTGAGTCTCTTAACTACAGTAATGAGGCTTGGACAGGAGAGACAAATCCCAGAGGTGAAAGAAGGCCCCATAGTACCAAATGTTTTAAATGTGGTACACCAGGTCATATAAGTAAAAACTGTACATGGGGTACTCCTAGAAGTAATACTCCTTCTAGGAATAGCCTAAACAGGAGACCCCAACTACCTCCTGGATTATGTAGAAGATGTGGCAAAGGCCGACATTGGACCAGTGAGTGCAGATCAAAAATAGATATACAAGGCAACCCTTTACTGGCGGGAAACGCCTCAGGGGGCCTCTTGCAGGCCCCCAAATCAAACGTAGTACGAACATTCCCAGCCACTGTGGAAGAAATTCCTCTCCAGGACAACTGAATAAACCAATGCCTAATGTAAAAACCGATACTGCAATGGATGATAAGACAGCTTTGATAGATGGATCACAGTCTACAAAGAACAGTATAAAACAAATATTTTGGCAGACTTCCATAAATGAACAAAGACCAAAGCTTAGAATTCGAATTAATGGCCTGGTTCTGGAGGGCCTGGTAGACACAGGTGCAGATGTGACTATAATTACACCAAAATCATGGCATCCAAATTGGCCTCTTCAAGAGGTAGATGTCCAACTTTTAGGGATTGGCACCCTATCTCAGATAAAACAGAGTTCGAGATGGGTTGAATGCATAGGGCCAGAAGGACAGAGAGGAAGGCTGAAGCCATATGTAGCAAATGTAGCAGTAAATCTTTGGGGCCGAGATCTGTTACAACAGTGGAATACCCAGATTAAAATTCCTACACTTTCAGAAAAGGAATACAGACCAATGCA
>CABHPR010140829.1:0-18056 GCA_902168415.1 Peromyscus melanophrys | reverse complement strand
CAAGCTCTCTATTGATCGAGCCATCTCCCAGACACTGTTTGTCATTTCCATCACACCTATCCATCTTAAAGTACAATCTTATCCCCTTAGCGAGAGTTGCCTGCCTGAAGTATAGAGAATCCTCTTTCAGTATGAAATATAGCGTTTGGAGGCTGGAGTCAGTTACAGAAGCACATATCTCACCTGACACCATTGCTACATGAATAAGCCAAGTCTAATGCTCAATTTCATTTCCCATATCATTTTCTGCAAATACAGAAAAAAAATCATCATAATGGGAATATAATACCTAAAACTGAAAAAATATTTATTGAGAGAATTCAGTGTTTAACATGCTCAGAACCTTTTAAGCGCCAAGATATCAGCTTCCTCCTATCACGATCATCATTAATGATGACATGTAGATTATCTTACACCAATTTTGAATATAAAAGTTAATACTACCCAAATCGTCTCACTTCTGTTCAAGAAAAAAAGAAAAAGAAAAGGCTAACAATCTAAAAATGCATTGAAACAGTAAATACAGCATCTCCCTGGCACATTAGCCAGATTTTCAATCGAAACCAGGCTGATCTAGAACTTAAAGCAGCATAACACAGATGAAAAGGAGGCCCTTATTCTTCTGATTCCTAACCTGTAAAAACAAAACAAAACAAAACAAAACAAAACAAAGCAGAAAACCCACATATTGGTATTTACATAACGCTTAATTGGACTTTCAATTTGCTTCTACACAATCAGATGTAGTCTTTGATATGTGAAGCCTAAGAAGGGAGGATCAGACTTAATGCTTCTTAATCCAGTGCAAATTGTTCCAAAGATATTGAGATGGAAAAATGATTCTCTAGATGGGAAACATCCCATCTCTCTCTTTGGAGCTGTCGAAATTCTTTTCACAGCGCATACCATCAGCCATTTTAAAGACATTTCCCTGCTTGTCTCCTATGTAAAGTTTATTTTTTCATTTTATAGCATAATCTTTATCAATTATTTTTTAAAATGTGTGTGTGTGTGTGTGTGTGTGTGTGTGTGTGTGTGTGTGTGTGTGTGTGTGTGATTCTTATAGGTGCCCTTGGAGGCTCGGAAGGGGGCTTGATGCCCTGGAGCTGGAGTTATAGGTAGATGTGAGTTGCTCAACATGCGTGCTAAAAACTCAACTCTGGTTCTCTGGAATAGCAGCAAAGTGTTCTTAACTCCCGCGTCATGTCTCTAGCTCCTGCACCAATCTTAAATTTAAGCTTATTTGTATTATTGGCATTTTGTTAATCATGCCTATTGATTACCATGAAATTGCAGATAAAAACAAATTGCTAATTGGCATTTTTAACAGATCTGACATTTTAGCAGATCTAAGAAACCAAGTTCAGAACACCCTCTTTTGCCGCTGTCTCCACTGCCTTATTCCTTGGTGGTAGACACTACTATTTACAAACAGTGCCAGTGTGCATGAAGATGGCGGTGTCTAAATGAGGTACCATCTCTCAAAAGAGCACACACAGGAGGAGGAAGCAGAATGAACTCACTCAGCCCACAGTCTTGAAGACCATCGCACTGGGTCTTGATTTTCCATCTGTTTTGAATTTCTTCTTGCCTGCTGTGGGTTTAATCACTCCCTATAGGCTCTGTCACATCACAGCTACTGTACCTTCTTGCTTTCTTATCTCAGCCCTGAGATTTGCTGGCAATCTTGGCCAGGTCATTTATAGCTGCACTTCTAGTGCCAACCCCCAGTGGACTCTGGCCTTAACACTTCCCAGTACAAAGATAATTACAAGATTATTTTCCACTTGAAAAAAAAAATCCCACAGAACCAAAACCACGATATTGGTTAAAGCAGGTCGGTTGCAGCTTGCCTCTGTTGGAGAGGGATGTATTTTTACATCCCCACTTCAACATTAATGATAAACAAAGTGAGCAATGTGCAAAAATAACTGTGAGGTTTGGGTTCTGCTCAACACAAACAAGTTAAATCCAAATTTAGGTTCTTGCTGTGTCATTAGCCAAGCCCCAGTTGTTCTAGGTATTGGAGCACATATGGTCGGTGAGATCACCCACAGACTTCAGGCTTCCCGTTAGATGACCAGATGGACAGGCCGAGCTCCCAAAGAGCAAGAGGACTACACCAGCCTCCCACTGCCCAGTGCTGGAGAGCGTCTTATTCGGTGTATTTATTAAAGTGTATTTTTCCACCTATGTTTTCTAACACCCGCCTTTTGATATATTTTATAACGTTTCAATTATCAAATTGTATTTAAGGCTTTCTGTCTGATGACATGATCTGATGACATGATTAGCGTGTAGCGAGTCTTTACCTGTCAGTGACGATATAGGGTCAACAACAGTCAAGTAAAATTTTAGACCTTTGGGAATATTAATTGAAATCATTTAGTCAAACTGTAATTTTTTTAATGTGTTTAATTGAATGCTCTTTGTAACCCTCTTTATTAAAGTATTTTTGTATCTATTTTAAAGCCTAAACTTCTAAAATTCTTTTTCAAAGCTTTTTAGTTGTGTAGTACCAATGAATTGATAAAGCTTATACATTTTAGAAAGGTATATGTTATATAGACGCATATACAGTATATAAAAAGATATGCATATACATGTGTGCTATACATCTACCTTCTAAGGCTATAGGGGAAAATAACAATACAATTATTATGTGAGTGATCCCATTTGCTGTGTAGAGTAGTCGATTTGGTTATATTTTCACATACACTCTTACTGTTGTTGACCCTCCCCGCCCAATCCGCTCCCAATTCCCACCCAATCCCCTCCCTCAGCCCTCAGCCCTTTCCTCTTGATTTCCTCCCCACTACTAGTTGCCTTTTCCTGCTTTCAATGTTTCATGATGTGTCAGACCTATTTTGTTATTTAAAACATTAATTAACATACTAATATTTGTAGAGACAAAATAGAAAAAAACATAGGACATTAAAATCAGCAAGTTTAATACGTGTCATGTTATTTTTTTTCAATCTGCTGCTCACTATTTAAATAATATACACAGTTCTCTGATAGACTGTGAGCATCACAGCAGTCAGACTGATCTCCAGTCCTGCTTGTAATGCAAGACTGAAGCAATAAAAGAACACAGGATCATATCTAGGTGTCAGCCTTGCTGTGCAATTGTCTTAAACTCTCTTCCTGTGTAAAAGAGGCCAAGTAAAATACACTTGGTCGGGTTGTCTTGATAACTAATTCAAAGCATGTATGTAACATTTCTGGATAGTTATAAAGATTCACCAGGAAAATCTTGGATCTTTCTCTTATCAGTTTAAATATATGATCACTTACCTGTATTCTTAGTGTCAGTTTGCTAAAAATTCAAGGACAGTGATTTCTTCACTGTGAGTGATGGCCGCAACTTAGAGGGATTGTATGTATACACTTCCCCATCACCACCTCCCCTTTCCTCCAAAGCCACTCCTCCTCCATTACCCTTCAGAAAAAAGCAGGCCTCCCAGGGATATCAACTGAACACAGCGTAACAAGATATAGTTAAGACTAGGCACAAACCCTCATATCAAGGCAGGACAAGGTAACCCAGTAGGGGGATAAGGGTCCCAAAAGCAGGCAAAAGAGTCAGAGACACTCTACTCCCAGTTAGAAGTCCCACAAGAACACTAAGCTACACAAACCATAACATATATGCAGAGGACCTAGTACAGACCCATACAGGCTCCGTGGTTGCTGCTTCAGGCTTTGAGCCCTTATGAGCCCTGCTTAGTTGATTCGGTGAGCCATGTTCTCCTGGGATCCATGATCCCTCTTGTTCCTACAATCCTCTCTCCCCTCTTCTGCGGGGCTCCCCAAGTTCTGCCTAATGTTTGGCTGTGGATCTTTGCATCTGCTCCCATCGGCTTCCAGAGGAAGCGTCTCGGATGACAATTGGGCTAGGCACTGGGGATCCCATCTCTTGTTCTGTCATTTGCTGTTTCTCCTCATGAATGGATGACCTGCGACTGAGGAACAGAAACCGGGGTGATGTTCATTGTCAACAGAACAGAGTTAAAGAAACCAATTACCTTTAGGTATTATCCTAGTAAACACGTTGATCTTGGTTTAAAGAAGAGAAGACCTAGACTGTATTTTTTTTCTTTAAATTCTTTTAACTTAACAGGCTGAGTGAGATTGGTTAGTACAAAACAAACACCCAGGAATGTTGTAGCATTAGAAATCTAAATGCACTCCCACACAAATCACCCTAGTAGCAAATCACCCTAGGTTTTTTTTCCTGATATTGGGATCTGTTTTTCATAAAGATATGCAAGGTCTTGCCTCCTAGCCAAGGAACTCAAAATCTATTAGGAAGCAAAAGGCAGAACAAATACAATAAATATGTGTGCTTGCAGCAGTTTGCTGTGGAAACCTGTAATGTATGGATTAATTGTTTTCTGAGGTCTTTGATCCTTCTAAAATGTTTTCAACTCCATTCTGTTGAATGTTTCCAAGTGAAATCAAGGCAAAAAAAAAAAAAAAAGAAATTTCTCAGAATTTATAACGAATTATGGCGAACAGTTATCACTTCAAAAATTTTAATATTCTATCCAAGAGAATGCAACATTTTTTATGTTTACTATTTATCAGTGTTCTGAGACATTCAAATATACCGCTTCCCAAAAGCACATTATTACTGAGTGTGACCCCATCTGACTTTCTAAAAACATTTGTGTACTGCTGTGTTTCTGTTTGCTTGCTGCTGACCACACTTATTGACTTAGCAATATATAGTGCACATTAACTCACACAAGCACATGTACATAAATAAATAATAATAAAATTTTAGGAAAGATGTATTAGAGTGGATGCCTACAAAGCCGTAGATGAGCCATCCCCCCTAAATGAGCCTCTAGTGTGAACTTTCCTAGATTGAGAGTGCAGTAGGTATTTTGACATGCAAGTGAGAACACTTCAGCAAGAGGTGGCCTCTGCCTTACACTTAGTTTCTTTTTGTCTTTCCATTTGTGGCCACACAGGTGAGCCCCTGGGTCAGTCTGATAACTGTCCCATCCCCTGTACACATCCTCTCTACCAACATGCTCATGTAACCATTGTGTTCTGGAGAATGAGGGTCTCAAGGAAGCAGGCAGATTCTGTTTATCAGTCCACAGCCACCAGAGAGTCACATGACATCAGAAAGTTAGACAATAGGCACCTCACCTTTGCCAAAAATGAGGAACAAGTGGTCCAGTTTGGCTAAGCCAGTATAATGTCCTCACCTTCCAGGCACCAGGTTTATTGTCCTCAGTGAGAAAGAGAGCAGCTGCCTAGAGTCAGGAAACAACAGTTAGTGCTTTCTATCTGTGTCCACTGAGGGGAAATGGTGCAAAAGTGAACCGGGGCAGAGAATGTCACAGAACCTCTGTTTTCAGATGTCATAGGCAGATGTATTGAGAAAGATGGAAATGTAAAATTCTGAAACTCAGTCTGAGTTGCTCCAGAGAAAGAGAATTGGAGCCCACACAAAGGAGACAAGGCAAACAGAAACCATAAATAATGGATTGTGTCAGGGACTGAAGCAAAGATCTTTAGAGGACACCCGCCCCCCATAAGGAAGACATGTCAAGTTAGTAATCAACTTTAAATTGAAAGAGTATCCAGAACGAAACTGGTAGCAAGAAGAACCCACTTCCAACCAGCAACTGTCGACCCTACTCTGGGATATTAAACATGTGCATTATTATCACAACTAGAAACACCCTTTCTTAATTCTTTTCTCTTAGAAAAAGTTTTGCAAAAGTAAGGCAAGAGCTTGCAGATTTTCAGGCTCTAGTCACAAGACTACCCCCAAAATAAGAAATTTGTTTAGGAATCCATTTGTTTTCACACTTTTCTAATTAAAAACCTGTCCATGTACTGAAACTAAATTTAGACAACAAACATTAATAGAGTAGCTTAACATTTTAATTTTCGGTTTGAGGCTTGTAAATTCCCATCTTGATATGGGGGGATGCTGGGAGGGTATACAGTGTATAATTTCAGAGCATTGTTCTGTCTTCTATCAAGGAAAATTAAAGCAAAACAAACAAACACCACACACCACGGTGGTGTGCAGTCTTTAAGTTACTGTTACAAATCCTCTCACTCCCCACTCTTGAGAGACTCCCACTGAAAGGGACAGAACACAAGGTACACAACATGGAGGAGGTTCAGCAACAAGAAGCATGGGGTGCTTTGTGGAAAAAATGTGATGAGAACCTCACTTTGGTACACCTTCCCTCTACTGAGATGAGAAACAAACACGGAGTGAAATCACCTGGCGTGGAAACGGGGCAACAAGCAATTGTAGCTGAAGACACATACGTAACCTTAAAGAAATGTGCATTTCCTTCAAGCTGTTAAACCAGTTTGCTGTTTGATAGGTATCAGTTTTGGTTTGAGTTTTAAATTTGAATGTATTTTAGAATTTCACACACGACTATTGTATTTACATAATTTCCACTCCTCTCTAATTCTTCTGGTGTCTGTCTCACTCCCTCTCAAATTCATGGGTGCACACACTCACACATACACACACACACACACACACAGAGAGAGAGAGAGAGAGACAGAGACAGAGACAGAGACAGAGACAGAGACAGAGCCTGCTGAGTCCACTTAGTATTACTCCTAGTTTAGGGCTAACTGCACTTGGTATTAGGTAACCAACCAGGTTTGTCTCAGAGGAAGACTGATTCTTCCTCTCCCGGCAGTTGTTAATTGCTTATAGCTCTTCATCTTACGAGAGAGGCCCTGTGAAATTTCTTCCATCTGTCTTGGGATGTCAACTGTTATTGGAAATGTTCTTCCTTAAGCAGCCATGGTTGAGATTTCATGGGTGTGGCTTCCTGTCACAGCTGGAAGGCACAATCTCATAGCATATGTCCTGTTCCTAAGGATCTTACAATTATCACCTCTTCTTTCATAATGTTAAGTGAGCCTTAAGTGTTGAGGTTATGTTGTAGATGTAATTGGGGGGCTTGGTCACCACCCAATTGACATTCTGCATTTTGGCCAGCTGTGGCTTTCTATAATATCTCCATCTGCTGCTGCAAAATTGTTTCTTTGATGTAGGGTGAAAGTAAATATCTTTGGGTATGAGAATAAGTATTTAGAGTATAGTTATAAATTATAGTGGTTTGGGGAAATGGCAGTAGTAGGTTCTCCTCTGTGTTGCATGACTTCCCCAGCCATGGGTGATTGGCTAGGTTTACAGTGTAGACAGGAATGTCTTCCTTTTGTGGTAGTCCTTAAGTCCAATTAGGTGGCTGTTGTTTACCTTGAAGATGTAAGTACCAATACTGTACCCTTAAAGATATCTTGCTCAGCTGGTCATTGTTGTGGTTCATAGATTCCACATCTGGATTGGACTATTGATGGTTTTTCTCCATTGGCAGCTTGCATATCATCTTCAGCTAGTCCTCAGGTCAAGGCTTCCTGGTCAGTACCAGCTTGAACTCACACCAAGTCTTCAAAATGTATTCTGTCTCCAGCAGTAGAATCTTACCTTCAAGTTCCAGGAGGCAACTGAGGACAATGGCAACGGCCTATGTTATTTTGGGTGCCTGTTTGACTCAACTGAACAACAACGCAAATGGAAGAACTCCCATGCCTGGCACTGTGGTTTTTGAAAGATGGCTCATGTGGGGACCATTGTCATCGTCATCTCTAGTAGCATAAATTCTGTCAAACCAACAAACTATATGTGTGTGTATACACATGCATAATGTTAAGTAAACATAAAACAATGTTTTCCTATGGCTCTCTCAAGCATCTGTGGTGCTAGTTACCTCTCCTGTCTCCGTCTCCCTCTTTCTATCTGTATGATACCCTCTCTTCCCAGTTGAATCCTCTTTTTCCCATTTTCCCCTTCAAAGCACCAGTGTCCTAACAAGCACCTCTCTGGAGATCCTTCTCTCGCCCCACATGACACTCTTACCCTTTCCTGGTGTAGTGGTATGGGTCATATACTAGATTTATTTTTAGCATTTTGAGAATTCACAAAAACTCTAACTGCATTCTAAATACCCACAGAGAGTGTAGCTCTCCTCCCTTATCAAAGACGTTTCTTTGTGCAGCATACAGTGACTATTACAGACCTCGACAATTGGTCAAAATGCAGACAACAATAGACTTCAGGTTGCCCAGCCTCAACGGATACATCTACAGCACAACCACTGCACCAAATGCTCAGAAAACACTGGGGACGACTGGGGCGAATGATTGTGAAAGCCAGATGACCAAGGGATCGGCTGTGAGATAGCTTCTTCTCTATGTGGCAGGGAAGCTGCACCCATCAGAATCAACAATAATATGTCACCTAAAGAAGGCTGGACCAGTGCGAGAGATGTGTGAGCAGTGCTGTGAGTGGAATTATGAAGACGACACTGGCAAGCTCGGTCCTGAACAAACTCCCCAAGAAAAGCTGGTATGAGAGCTGTGAGTCAGAAGCTAGGCCTGGGAGTGTGGATATGGGAAAGCAGGGTGGAGGGGGGTTGTTTTCAGGGGACTCATCGGGGACAGCTGGTGCAGGAGTTGCATGTCTGAAGCTAGACCTAGGAGTGTGGAGATAGGGTGGGCAGTAGCTAGCAGTCTTAAGTAAGAAAGAATAATTAACTTGTAGCAAGCTGGGATTTTCTTTCCTGATGGTTTTATCCGCACCACAGACCCTGTAGCACTTTAATAATTTCCCAAACCCCTAGTCTAATTTTGTGCATTGAAATTTCAAGGTCAGTGTTTAATTTTCCTTATATATCAATGAATTATTTGGATAACTAGACATGGGTAATTAGGAGTGATTGAATCTACAGTTACCACATAAAATTTTCCTTAAAGAGTTCTTTTTTTCCAGTATGTATTAGTATAGCTAGCAATGTATAAACATGAGATATTAAAAGATGAGAAAAATATATGCCCCTACAAGTGTTCCATATTTCTTACCCTCTCAATAGAATTGGAACAGTTACTAGAAAGTCAACACAGTCAACACAGGAAGAAATGATTTTTGTTAGACCTGGTTGATTGAATGTGATGAGGCTATGAGATGGTTTAATCGTCACTGTGGAATCTATAGAGAATCTATTGTTCTCTTAACATGCTCATGTCCCTCATTCTAGAATCATAAACAACACCAATGTAGCCAAACTCAGCAGTTTGTCCAGTCATGAAGAACAAGGTCAGCCTAAATCCCACAATCGATCCCTCCTCACATTACCCCGATGTTCATTCTATTTCCTTCATTTCCTTGCATGGAGGATGCCCTCCTCTGCTAAGTATGTCTCTGGAGATGCCACAATCTCTCTCCCCCTCATCTCTGATGTCATCCCCAATGGCTCTAGGGAGTAAGGGAGGAAAATGACTCATTCACCATGCTCCTGAATGGGAACCAAAATCACAGAAGCTGTAGAAATGGGGGCAGCAAAAAAATGCAAGGAGGGTGGAGAAGTGTCAGGAAAGAAAGAAACATCATGGACTCACATTTAGGTAAGATAAGCTTATGGGGAACTTAAACTATATCCCAAGAGGGACATCCTCATAGTGCTAGTTACTGAGCTTGAGGGCTGAGGCCCCTTACCACACACAGGGCATTTCTCTCTACCAGGCAAGCCTGACAGTAACACAGTCAGAATGGGAAGATCACTAAAGAAAAGGGCATCAAAGCAAAGAGGGAAAAGGCAGGTGCAATGTGCTGAGCACATGTTCTGCCTTTCTTAGGGTGGCTGTCCCTTTTTAATTCCGGAATGAGTAATGGATTTCTGAGATCAGAACCTTCAAGTCATGAAACAGGAATTACTAATTTATTCCCCTCCCCCACTCTCCCTGAGTATGTATCTTTTGGTTTTCACTTTCATGGACATACAAATCACTGGCTTCTGGACAGCTGATCACTATGAAGACTTCCTTATTATTGCCTATAATCTAATTACTATTGAAACCACTAAACAGAAACTTAATGATATTCATGTAGTCCAGAACAGCTGTAAAGAATAGTTTCATCGCACTGCTGAAATGAAACCCTTCTACTTGAAAATACATTCTGGCATAATAAGTAAAAAGTTGGAAAATGTCACTACCACTGTCTTCTAAGGTGAGGTCCCTCTGCAAAAGGCTAACCGCATTCATCACTGCTTTCAATTTTACTAGCACCTTTTCCCAACCTTGTCCCTGCTGTGCTGTGTCCACACGTACTAATTATGAAGTGGGGAAAGTCCTGTCCTTGAGCAGGTTGAAATGTCAGACTGATACACAGTTTTTGCTACTGAGCAATATATATATATATATATATATATATATATATATATATATATATATATATATATGTAGAGAGAGAAGTAGATATAGACAGATGTGTACATGTGCTGCTAATAAGCACAAATAAGGCAGAGTCCTATATTCTCAACTGTAGGATATTCTGTAGGAATGGAAAGCTTGAAGTGTAGATTACTAGTATTGACTTAATGTTTATTTCCCCTCAAAATTCCCATGTTAATGTCTAATCCCACAGTAAAGTTAGGGGGTGTGACCTTTGGAGATGCTTAGGTCACAAGGGTGGAGCCTTCTCCTGCAGCATTAGTGACTGACAAAAATGATCTTTATCCCTCCTGCCATGTGACAGAGGGGGAGAAGATCCTATCTATGAGCAGCAAGTAGACCCTCAGCACTTAGTCACCCAACACAGCAATATCAGACTCTTTGGTCTCTAGATTTTAGAAATAAATGACTGTTTCTTATAAGCCACAGCTTATGGCATCTTGTTATAGTAAAACAAACTAGTTGAAGAATACACTGGCCCAGTTCTTATAGGATAAATCACTGTCCAGCCACTGCTTAGTTAAGGTTTCTGTTGCTGTGATGAAACACCCATGACCGAAAGCAACTTGGGGAGGAAAGGGTTGATTTTACTCGTATTTCCAGGTATCAGTCCATCACTGAGGGAAGTCAGGGCAGGAACTCAAGCATGGAAGGGATGTGAAGGCTGGAGCTGATGCAGAGGCCATCAAGGAGTGCTGCTCACTGGCTTGCTCCTCATCATGGCTTGATCAGCCTGCTTCTTCATAGTACCAAGGACTATCAACCCAAAGATGACACCATCCATAATAAGTTGGGTCCTTCCACGTCAATTTAAAAATTAAGAAAATGCCATACAGACTTGCCTGCCTACAGCCTGATCTTAGGGAGGCATTTTCCCAGTTGGGGTTCCCTCAACATGACTCTAGGTTGTATCAAGTTGACATAAACCCAGCCAGCCCAGCTACCATGACAGAAGCACCCTAGATGCCTAGACTCAACTTACAATTGGCAAGTCCCATCACCATGTTCCTCTCTGCAAGGCTAGCCATCAGAGAGTACTTCATTGGATATGGAAGGGACAGAAAAGGAGAGGGAAGCACTGGGTCCCTTAAATCCTAGAGTCTCCCCTATCCTCTGTGATCGACATGGCACTGGAGCAGGGGGATGATGCTGCCTGTCTGTGAACTTCTCTGGTTGTGATGTGCCATTTTCTCCAATAGCAATGACTCCTCTATGCTTATGTAATTGTTAAAGCCCAGATGAAACCTCACCTCCTCCCTAAATTCTTCACTGCACATCCCATTTGGCCCTGACAGGGTTCTTCCCTCACATCCTGTAGCATATGTGCCGATATCCTAATTTAGGTATAATTTCTCTATCACAAAACTTTCTCAAATTATCTCTCTGCATCCTCAACTACACTGAAATAATTTGAATGTAACATAATCGAATCCAGGGTCTCTCTCATACAATGCTGCTGACATTGGAACTGGACAATTCTGTCTTCTGCATTGTGGGGTACTTAATAGTGTTCTTGACCTCTACTGTCTAGATGCCAGTAGCACTCTCAGATGTGGCAAAAAAAAAAATCTCCAGAATTGCCAAATATTCCCTGGTGGTCAACACAGCTCTTAGCTCAGAACCGCTGACCTACACTGATATTGAGATATGTCTTAATATTAATGATTTAAAGATGAATTTAGGTATGACAGTTGGTTTCATCAGTTATACTTTCTGCCCTAAAATAGTGCACAGTGGTTCCCACACACCTTTTCAGGTGACTGTGTCTTTGAGGGCCTTTGGGATAAACACCAAACCCAAATCCCTAGGAAATGTTCCAGTATTTTCTTCAGATCTCCCAGAGGTAAGAAAGGTAAACCAGACAGGCTAAGGATGATAAATATCCTTTGACAATCTATAGTGGAGAGCTAAAGCTCCCTGGGGGCGAAAAGTCAGATGAAGCTTTTGAAACAGTTCGTGGGGGCTGGAGAGATGACGGCTTAGCAGTGCATACTGCTCTTACAGAGGACCTGAGTTCAGTTCCCTGCACACATTTTCAGGTAGATGCTTTTGTCCTCCACAAGTACCTATGCTCACATACTCACACACAGACACACACAAACACATAATTAAAAATAAATAAGCAAATAAATAGTTTTTTAAAAGAGCTGTTGGTGACAGTGGCTTCGTCTGGGTGTTGCCACAGCTGGTCCCCCAGATTCTGTTCTGCAAGTCCTCTGACCTCAGATTCTACTGCTGCCCTGTAATTAGTTAGTGCCACACTCACCCCACCTCAGAGACAGGCTTGGACTCCTCTACCTGTGATGGAGTAACCCACTGTGAAGTGCCCTGAGATCTGGCTGGTTTCTGAGCTCATCCCTTCCTCTATACATTTTAGAACTAAATATGGGTCAACCTCAATACCGATGCAATGGTGTATCCCTCACTAATGACTTGGTTAATGATGGAGGTTTATAAAATCGGTTGGTCACTTTGTGAGAGCTATATGACCCTGCTTTAGTACTAAGGTCAGAGTAGCAAGCTACTTGCTTAATCCCACTCATGAGTTTCAGGCTCCCTGAGCCCTACCATTTTTTTTTCCACATTCTATTCATAGTGCCCTTCTGTCTGGACACTGAAAACTAAAGACATCCCACCGGTTCATTCCTATTCCTAAACACCCCACAGAAAGTAGGTCGGCTTGCTGTGTAATTGGAAAGTGGCTTCTAAGACTTCATAAAGGAAACCAAATGCTTCTTGGTAGGGTAATTATTTCCTAAAGAAAGCACAGGCTTTGCCTTTACCAACCAAATCACTCCATAAGCCCATAATTTAAACAGCCATTTAATCTTATTTGTTGAAATTAAGTAGAAGGGGTAAAGCTCATCTTAGTCAGCTCTTCAATGTAGGCTGGGAAAGGCAGGGATTTTATATGTGATTTTTTTTTTCCACAGAGGCATCTTTTTCTTTCTTTCCTTTTTGAGATTATAATTACATCATTTCTCCCTATCCTTTCCTACCTCCAAACTGCAGCAGGAATCTTAACAGGTCTTATTAATAAAATCAAACCTGAAGCCAGGTATTGGGGTAAATGCTGGAAGATCAGAGAAGCAGAACAAGCCACAGCTTCCTCACCTCGCCAATTCCTCAGGTGATCCTGTTTCCTCAGACTGGATGTCTCTCAGCTGAACTGTGCTGCTCAAAGCCTAAAAGCTTAACCAGGCTTATCCTCATCCTCATGCCTTAAATACCTTTCTGCTTTCTGCCATCAGTTCCTGGGATTAAAGGCATGAGCCACCATGCCTAGCTGTTTCCAGTGTGGCCTTGAACTCACAGAGATCCAGGCGGATCTCTGCCTCTGGAATGCTAGGATTAAAGGCGTGAGTGCCACTATTTTCTGGCCTCTATATCTAGTGGCTGTTCTGTTCTCTGACCCAAGATAAGTTTATTAGGGTGCACAATATTGTGGGGAACACAATACCACCACACCAAACCATTCCATATACCCTCAATTCTCTCTTCCACATTCATGACCCCTTATTTTATCGTTATGTATACTCTCTCTGTCTCTCTGTCTCTGTCTCTGTCTCTGTCTCTGTTTCTCTCTCTCTCTCTCTCTCTCTCTCTCTCTCTCTCTCATAAATACAACCTGCCCAGTCTGTATAATGTTACTTGCATGTTTGTCTTCAGGGCTGACCACTTGGTGTTGGATAACCAATTGGTGTGCTCTTTCCTGGGGAAGACTGTTTCTCCTGCTCTCAGCATTTCACATTTGCCTATAATTCCTCGTGTAGGATTAAGGCCTCATTGACTTTCCCCTGTCCACTTTGGCATGTCTACTGTTCTCATCCTTGTTCAGCTCATGTTTAGGAAGTCCTGTCAGTGAGACTTTGTTGGTGTAGCTTCCAACATTACTAGGAGACACTGTCTCACAGCAAGCTCCTTGAGCTTCTGACTTACAATCTCCCAGCCACTCTTTCTGCCTTAGGTATGGGAGGTGTTTTGTAGATGTGTCCATTGGAATCCACTGGCTTAACTAATTTTGAATTTGAAAAGATTTGTCTTGGGTTCTAAGGTGTGGTATGTTTTAGGAAAGCTTTCTTACGCTGCTGAGTAGAATGTGAATTTTTTTGGTGGTTAGGTGGATTATTCTATAGCTCTCTGTTAAATCCATTAGATGCAAGTTGTCAATTAATGCTGATGTTTCTCTGTCTATTTTTTTGTCCAAATGGCCTGTCTATTGGAGACAGAGTTATTGAAACCAACTATTAATGGATGATGTTATTCTGTGTCTGTAAATCTAGTAGTACAATTTTTATGAAATTGGGTATCCCAGAATTTGGGGCATATATGTTTGAGATAGCAATGTCTTCTTGGTTAACTGTTTGCTTAGTTTAGTGTCCATTTTGTTAGGTATTAGGACAGTGACACCTGCTTGCTTCCTGGTCCCATTTGATTATAGTACTTTGATCCATCCTTTTACTATAAGATGGTGCCTATTTTTAAAATTAACATATATTTCTTCTTTTTTTTCCAAGACAGGGTTTCTCTGTGTAGTTTTGGTGTCTGTCCTAGATCTCGCTCTATAGACCAGGCTGGCCTCGAACTCACAGAGATCCACCTGGCTCTGCCTCCTGAGTGCTGGGATTAAAGGCATGAGCCACCACTGCCTGGCAAAATATATTTCTTACAGGCAGTAGATAGACGGATTTTCCTTCTTGATGTATTCAATCAACCTGTGCCTTTTGATTGGAGAATTGAGGCCAATGATGCTTTAGGGAAGTTTTCTTCTGTGATCTTGAAAATCTGGTCTATGCCATTGACTTGAGATTCTTCTCCTTTACCTATTATTATAATTTGAAGATTTCTTTGGATTCTTTTGTTTGTTTGTTTGTTTGTTTGTTTGTTTGTTTGTTTATATTGTCCCACATGCTCTGTGCATTCCTTGCCTCTCTCTCTCTCTGTATGTGTTTAACTTTTTTATTCTTGGCTTATTTGGTCTAGATCCTCTACTTTGAGTCCTGATGTTCTATTTTCTGCTTGATTCATTCTACCTATAAGGATTTCCTTTGAAATTTCTAGTTGAGTTATATGGTTTTTAATTCCATCTTCATTTCAACCTAAGTCCTTTTCAATGTTTCTGTCACCTTATTGAATTCTATGTTAAGTCCTGAATGATCTCTGTCATGTTCATCAGCCATATGTGTGTGTTTTCTTGGACATCACTCAGGCATTTATTCTTACGTTTCTTGTCCTTAATCTCCTTGAACTGTTACTTTGCATCTTCTTTAAACTCTTTGAATTCTTTGATTGAGTTTATGATTGTTCTTTTAAATTCTGTGTCCTGGGGTTCATCTGGGTAAAACTCATTGGAAAACATTTGGTGAGTTTGGAGGGAAGATAATGGCTTGATCTTTCATATCACTGTTACTTTTGCAATGCGATTGGTGCATATGGACTTGATTTGTTAGTTCTAAGTTTGCTATGGTCAGAACAAGTTGAGAAAGAAGGGAAGATGGACCAGCAGGTTCCATCTAGAGATTGGAAATGGCTTGGTGGAATGACGTCAGGAGGGAACTGGGCTGGTGTATGAGATGTGCCTCCTGGTCTAAGCCTGGAGTGTGGGAGTAGATCTGCTGGGGTGGAAAGGTTAGATGCAGTGTAGGAGGGACCTGTGGGTTGGAGGATAGGTAGAGAGAGGGTTCTAACAGAAGTGAATATAAGACTAGCTGGGGCTTGAGACACTGTCTCAAAAAAAAATGAATGAATGTGTGGTGGTATTGTATTCCCCAAAATATTGTGCACCCTAATAAATTTATCTGGGGTCAGAGAACAGACAGCCACTAGATACAGAGGTTAGAAAAATGGTGGCACTCACACCTTTAATCCTAGCATTACAGAGATAGAAATCCCTCTGGATCTCTGTGAGATCAAGGCCACATTGGAAATGGCCAGGCATGGTGACACACGCCTTTAATCCCAGGGAGTGGTGGTAGAAAGCAGAAAGGTATATAAGGCGTGAGGACCAGAAACTAGAAGCATTTGGCTGGTTGAGCATTTGGCTGGTTAAGCATTCAGGCTTTTGAGCATCACAGTTCAGCTAAGATTCATTCTGGATGAGGACTCAGAGGCTTCCAGTCTGAAGAAACAAGACCAGCTGAGGATCCGGCAAGGTGAGGTAGCTGTGGCTTGTTCTGGTTCTCTAATCTTCCAGTTCACCCCGATACCTGGCTCAGGTTTGATTTTATTAACAAGACTCTTTAAGATTCCTGCTACATGAAAGAATATGTAAATAAAAATTATATTTAAAACTCTATAAACTTCCTCTTGTTATTTTGTCTTCTCATAGCCTCAGCCTTGTACCTAGGTTGGAAGAGGGAATGACATTTTTCTACCCTTTACTGTCACTCATCTTCCATAAAGGTCATCAGTCACAAGAGAAAAAGAAAAATACCAAGGTTTGGAGAGAATCCGTCCACGGCAACTGTCCATCAGTCCTTCTCCCCTTGTGCTGATAGAGTAGTGTGCTGGGTGGGATAGAACCTTTTAATGTCTGGGACTCTCAGGTTACTATCCATCACAAGTTCATCTCAGCAGAAAGAAATCCTAAGTTTAGACTATTATGATCAGCCAGGCTTACAGGGAAGGGGAACATTTTTGATCACTCCCTATGTATCTCCAACATATACTTATGTTATAGAGTCCATAGTTTTTACTTATAGCACATTCCGAGTTGTTCCTGGGATAAATCCACTGCTTATCTGAAATTTAATTTTAACTGTGTAGGGACCCCTGAAGTCAGCTCAAGATACCCCAAGACCAAATTCTTAGTCCAAAGGAGATTTATTTGCCCCAAAGGGACAGAGGGCTGGGATAAGGAACAAAGACAGGAGATAGAGGAAGAGGGAGAAGAGTAAGGACACAAGGGAGAGAAGAAAAGAGACAATGAAGAGAGGAAGGGGTATTTGCCTGCAGGGGGACAAAGGATCCCCTCTGGCTAGAGAGGAGACAGACATGGCCCATAGGCAAAAGGCAATGGCCATGCCATATTTTCATTTGTTGAATCTGACAACCATAAATCTTGAAATTCATAGATTAAATTTAAAACGTGTATGACTGGTCTTATAGCCTTTTAGAAAGAGAAGCCGAATTTTTAAGTATGTAGATCACAGATCCACAGTTTGGCATCATTATGTAGGTTCATAGAGGTTTGTCTACTCACAGTAAAGAAAAACAAGTAACAGGCTGCTGAGTAACTGAGCTGGTATGCTAGACCACACAACCTCTCAGGCACCTCTGCACCGCACTGCAGTTGGGTAAAGTTGCTCTTCAGGCCCAAAAGCATGTTGGAATGTGTGACTGTCTTCTGATTTAAAACTCAGACTGAGGTATGAATCCCATAGTTGCGAGCTTGGCAGTGGGAGTTTAAGATTTAAACAATGTATGGAGCTACATGCCCTGTTACCTGTAAGTGCCCAGATGGGCTCTGTTCATGCTTGACTCAGATCTCATGGGTTGTTTAACCCCTACATTATAGTGATGCATCCTTTCCTTATCTGTATTAATAGTTCAGTCATATCCCATCAACCCCTGTGGCTAGAAATGGGATTGTTTTTGTCTGTTATATGAAGACTTTGAAGTTTAACTCCAACAATAATTTCTTTTATTTCTACATTATTTTATTTTATTTTATTTTTTTTATTTTTTTGGTTTTTTCGAGACAGGGTTTCCCTGTGTAGCTTTGCGCCTTTCCTGGAACTCACTTGGTAGCCCAGGCTGGCCTT
>CABHPR010140828.1:0-42636 GCA_902168415.1 Peromyscus melanophrys | reverse complement strand
TGTGTGTGTGTGTGTGTGTGTGTGTGTGTGTGTGTGTGTGTGTGTGTACATAGGCACATGACACCCAAGCATCACTGTGCAGAAGAAATCCATGTGTATGGAGACAAAGACATGTGACACAAGGTATCACTGTGTGGCAGGACCCAAGAGTTCCAACACATCGCCGCCCTGAAGTCAATGTGTTCTGACTAGATAAACAGGGTAAGTTCTGAGACCTCGGGCTTGCCTGCATGCACTGTTTAGCCCTTCCCTCTGAAGCCTCATGACTCAGCAAGCTTTCCTGGGCCTCTCCATGTGAGTGTGAAATGGTAGGCCCATTTCCAGGTGTAAAGAGCTGCAGGAAGCCAAGAGACCCTGCCCACTCTGATGAGCAGCCATAGGAAGAGGTGAGCATTCCAGGCAGTCTCTGACCCTCTGTCCATATTCTGTACCTGTCAGAGAAGATCAATGATAGGTAGTGTGGAAGGAAAAAAAAAAGAAGTATTATTTGGAGCTAGAGAGATAGCTTAGTGGTTAAGAGTGCCTGTTGCTCTTACAGAGGAGCTGGTTCAGTTCCCAGTAGCCACATCATGGCTCACAACCATCTGTAACTCCAATTGCAGAGGATCTGATCCCCTTTTCTGGCATCTGTGGACACTGCCCACATACATGTAGATAGGTAAAACACTCAAACACATAAAAAATAAATAAATCTTTTTAAAAAGGAATTGTGATTTTTGATGGTGAAGACCTCCCAAAGGCTAGGTCTTGCAGGCATTCCTGAGGGAAGCCCTTCTGGGAAGCAATAGATTCTTAGAGGTGTGCCCAGCCTTTCTGTACCCATGTGCATGTGTACAGAGGCTAGAAGACAACTCTGAGTGTCATTCCTTAGTCTACCTTGTTTTTTTGAGTCAGAGTCTCTCATTGGTCGAGAATTCATTGAGCAGGCTAGGTTGGCTGGCCAGCAAGCCCCAGGTATCCTCAATTCTCTGCCTTTCCAGTTTTGGGATTATCAGCATATGGATCTAACTCATCTTCATGCTCGCAAGGCAAGCATTTTACCTACTGATCTATTGCCCTAACCCATGTTCAATCTTTTGGTATTGTGGCACAATGCTTTTGATACAAAGTTCTTGCTTGAGAACTATGTCATCTAGGTTACAATTCTACTAGGTTTATAGTTACACTCAGCTACACAGGGCCACATGAGGCCCATCGGTCACAAGTTTTAGCCTCCTGCTAGGATGTATAGCCTAGGCCCTTGGGGTGTGTCTCAAAGGGTGAAGGGTCCTATTCTTTCTTTCTCCTTCTGTTCTGGCTGGAGATGTGACCTTTCACTCTGACATGTGCCTCTGTCACTCTTTGCAAAAACCCAAACCAATGGGGCCATGAAAACTTGGATCTGAGTATTTGGGCCCAGAAGCCAAAATGAGCCTGTCCACTCTAGAGTTTTGCTCTGTGACCAAAGGCTGGCCGGAGGAAGAGGTTAACTGACCTCCTAGCTGTGAAGACTGAATATGTCAAGTTTGGGTGGTGTTCGAGCTAGCTCTCGATTGCTGTGAGAAAGACCATAAGCAAAAGCAACTTGGAGAGGAAAGGGTTCATTTTAGCTTACAGGTTATAATCTGTCATTGAGGGAAGTCAGGGCAGGAGCTTAAGGCAGAAACCTGGATGTAGAACTGAAGCAGAAACCATAGAGGACCGCTGCTCACTGACTCACTCCCCGTGGTTGCTCAGCTTGCTTTCTCACACAACTCAGGGCTACCTGCCCAGGGATGACACCACCCACAGTGGGCTGGGTTCTCCAGGATCAATCACTAATCAAGAAAACATCTCCGCAGGCTTTTCTGCAAGCCAATCTGATGGAGGTATTTTCTTAGTTAAGGGCTGGAGCAGAGTCCTCGAGTAAGGTGCAATGGGTAGGCATAGAGATAACAGAGGGGTGATGGGACTGGGGGCATTGCTAGTAGGTCTAGTAGGCCTTCATGGGGAATGGAGCTATAAGAAGGTTTGGGGCTGACAATCCCACAGCCTGTTTGTCTGGGTGTCATAGTAAAATTTCTCTGCCAGTAGGAAGAGCACACAGTAGGGATTCTCTACCAGTAGGAAGGGCACACAGTAGGGATTCTCTACCAGTAGGAAGAGCACATAGTAGGAGTTCTCTGCCAGTAGGACGGGCACACAGTAGGGATTCTCTACCAGTAGGAAGAGCACATAGTAGGAGTTCTCTGCCAGTAGGAAGAGCACCAGAGGAAGCCGTGCTCTTCCCTCTCACTCTGTCTCTCTTCAACTTTTGCTCAGGCCAGAATGTTCTACTTCTTGCTTCCTGCATCTCGAATGATCATGAACCTGAGCCCTGAACTAGCCCCCTTCACAGTCAGTTAACTTACCCCTCTAGAGAACAGAGGCACCAGCACCATGGATAAGCTTGTTGAAATGGTGGTCCACTGGGCACACACATAAAATATAAAGTCTATCTTTCATGAGCATGGCCTACGGCTCTGCAATTTCCCTATCTAGGTTGGACTCTTGGTAGCATGGCAATCCCTGTGGGCCACCCAGAGGACTCCTTCTACCCATGAGTCTCTCATGCTCCTGTAATCCTAATAACCTCATTGGTTTACCAAGCTAGACATGGAGGAACCCTCTCTGCTCTGTGGGTACCTTTTACTCTTGATGAATATGTGTCCTTTTTACTTTTCCCCCAAGGAAAGCAGAAATGTTTCCTGAAGTCTGCTGGGAGAGAGTATCAGCCTTCTGTTCCTAACGTTTGACCCAAGATCAAGGTTTGAGGCTGTAAAAGGAGCTTCTGCGTATCAGTTACTTTCTGTTGCTCTGATAAAACACCATGATGAAAGCAGCTTATAGAAGAAAGTCTTTATTTGGGCTTATGGTTCCGGAGGGTTAGAGTCCAGGATAGCAGGGACGCTGGTGGAAGGAGGATGAAGCTGGGAATTCACATCCTGAACCACAAATAGCACACAGAGAAAGCAAAATACCAACTGGGGGAGGCCTTAAGCTCTCAAAGCCCGCCCCCAATAGATGTACTTCTTCTAGCAAGGTTGCATCTCTTAACATCCCCAACACAGAGCCACTAATTGAGGACCAAGAGCCCTCACTGCTTTTGATGATGAACTGTTACATGAAACTATGAGTGAAATAAATTATTTTCTCCCCAAGTTGCTTTCGGTCATGGTGTTTCACCACACAATAGTAATCCTAAGATACCATCTATCATTTTACCGTCTATTTGGGGATTCAGGGAAGGCTGTGGAAACGTTGTGTACAGAATAAGGTCCTGTGGCTATGAGGGGGACTCAGTGTCTAAGCCCTGTTGATGCTCCAGTGCTGAAAACACAACTGAACACCACCTAGACCCCTGAAATCCTGAAGGATTGACTATGTGATAGCATCCAAGAGGCATGCCAAAACTCTCTCAGGCTGGGGAAATGACTCAGCAGTTGAGAGAAGTTGTGGCTGCTCTTCCAAAAGATTCAAGCTTAGTTTCCAGTGCCCATGTCAGGTAGCTCACAACTGCCTATAATTCCTGCTCCAAGGGTCAGAAGCTTTGCCCTGGCCTTCACTGACACCTACATCCATGTGCACATACAGGTGCACAAGCTTGCTATACACACACTAAAATATACTTTTAAAAATACATTTTTAAAAAAAAAAAGTCTCAAAGTTCTGAGTTCATCACGACCCTTCACCCCGGCACAACCTATGGGCTTGTGCCCAAATGGGAAACTGAGGCACAGTCATCAAATGAAGGAGCAGGCAAACAGGTAGAGGCTGCTAAGGTCCAATGGCTTTGGCCATGATGCCATGTACCCCCTCAATGGAATGCTGCAGGGAGACAAACGATGCTGGTAGCCAGGACCAGGAAGGATAAGCCTTTTCCAGGACTCCCATCCCTAAGCCTGTCAGCACCCAGAAGTATATATATATATGGAGACACTCTGGTTTCCAGCTCATCACTTCATTCTCTCCCTACAGAGCTCCTCGGGGGTAACTTTTTAGTCCCAAGACCCCCTGGAAGTCAATGGAACTACAGATAAAAGAATCTGCTGACACAGAATGAATTTCTATAAATCTGTGAGCAAAGCTAAGGCTCTTGAAACAGGTTTCACAGGCAGAGAAAGCAACCCCCTTCAGTGAGAGCACAGGGTTCATGCAAACCAGACTCTGGGGACTCAGACACAGTATTGCTGGTGAAATGGAAAGGCTGATGTCCACATCTGTTCCTGGGTCTCCAAGGGAGGCAGCTGCAGGGGCCACAGGCAGGTGCAATAGAAGAGTTGGTCATCACCTAGACCCAAGATCCTAGGAAAGAAACGGGCAGGAAGTGGGTTCTGAGGCACAAGTCTTGAAATCTGGCTTTGGATTCCTCCAGGTCACTGGGCCTCTGACATTGAGAGATTTTTCTGGGTGTTCTCAAAAAGAATTAGTGACTCAAGAAGGAGATGGAGAAGGAGGGAGGGACTCAGGCATGGTACGAGCAGCCTCAGTGCACACTGAGGGGCTGAGAAGTGCCCCCAACAGTGGGCAGCCTGTGGGAGCTGGTGAGTGTGGTCCAGGAAACAGGAAAAGATCTGTCATTTCCAAGATAAAGCAACTATCACAATGGAACAGGTCTGGAGGAAAACTGAGGAAACAATGGAGCCTGGGACGAAAATAGAGGAGAAGTGGATCCAGATCCCATGGTCCTCGGAGATGCCTGGTGACTTGAGTCACTGTGCCATAGGAAATGGAGGCTTGCAGTTACCACATCTCCATCACAGACTGTCTCTGGCAGATTGACCACTGTCAGAGTACCTCTGAGGCATCAGTTCACTTGGTCTCCCCATGTCCTAGTTAGGGTTTCTATGGCTATGATAAAACACCATGACTGAAGAAAGCAACTGGGGGAGGAAAGGATTTATACGGCTTGTAGGTTATGGTCATCAGAGAAAGCCAAGGCAGGGACCGAAGCAGAAGCCATTGAGGATTGCCGCTTACTGTCTGCTCTCCATGGCCTGCTGAGTTTATTCTCATCTATAACCCTAGGACCACCTGCCCAGGGATTGTACTGCCAGCAGCATCAGGCTGGACCCTTCCACATTAGTCATCATTCAAGAAAGTGCCTCTCAAGTTTACCTACAGGCCAATCTGATGGGTGTGTTTTCTCAATTGATATTATTTGCTTCCCAGATGACGCGGGCTTGTGTAAAGTTGACAAGATGCTAATCAACACATCCCAGAACCACTCCGCCAAGATGGAGGTGTGGTTTGTGACATTGACACTTTCCATGGGCTGACAAGGCCTCAAGATCACAAACTCAGTTGAGACAGAGCCTTGGTCCACCCAGTCCCCCACACCACATGGTGCAGGCCAGCTCAGCCTGTTTGAGCCCCCATGGCTGCCACAAGGTGCCACTACATCTGTGACTCACAACAGTACAACTTGTCATCTTAGGCCCAGGTCAGAGGGCTCAGTGAGTTGGCAGGGCTTCCTTCTGCATTGGGAATACAGAATCTGACATGAAAGTCATAAAGCCGATTTTTCTGTTTAGCCTCTCTTCTCTGCGTGCCAAGAACGGAAGGGCCAAGATGGAACTGAAGCCCAAGTAGGTCTTAACACTAGGTGGCTGTTCTCTGAATTCCTGCATTGGGAACCTTCACCATATTCCACAGAAGGGGCAAGGGTGGGGTGGGAATGGGTAATGCCACTTATAGGCACAGATTCACGTGACCACAGAGCTGACAGTGGACCAAGCCAGTGGGCTTGAGGAGGCAATCAACAGCTGAAGTGAATCTGTCTTAGAGTAGAGATTCTGACGGTGCGACAGTGTGGCTCTGTCACCACCAAGTCTCCCAGGCACAGTGACCATGTCCCACAAACTCCCTGACATAATGAGATTTACAGTCTCACAGTTCCGGGTGCCACAGCTCTGAACTTTGGCATGAACCGTGCTGGCCCCGGGATAGCTATCGACCTCCTAGGTCCATGGTCCAGGCTACATGAACTTCTGCAGACAGCTCCCTGCTGTGTGTAAGAAGGATGTGGATGTACCAGGATACCAGAGCCAGCCTGGCACCCATTAACCCCGTTCTTCCATCAGGTGGTGCTGGGTGCAGCATGAATGCAGTGGGCTTCAGAGCCCCTAGTAGGCACCTGCTGACTTTGGACAGCTGATTTTGGTACCACACAAGGTTATAAGAAACACAGGATTTGGCCTCAGGCAGCCTGGAAAGCAGTAGATTGTTTTCCCAAGATCTTTGGCTTCTCTGGTTCTGTTTTCTCTCTAGGTAAGAAACATGTGGCCTTTCACTGCGGCAGCATGCGCAGGATGAGGAGTTAGGCTCTGTGACGTGCACAGCTTCTTTCATGGTGCTCCAGGTGCTCCCACTCTGTTCCCAGTTTGCCATTTCATTGTCGGCATTGACACTTGACAAGCTGAAACTAGTGAGCCTGCATGTGTTCATGTATGTCTCTGTCATCTATGTGAGTGTGCACGTGTGTGTGACCATGCAATGTGTGCATAACCATGTCTCCTGTGTGAATGTGTGTGTATGTGTACATATATATACATATATACATATATATATATATATATATATATATATATATATATAAAATATCTGTGTGTGACTATGTGGATATGTGTATACCTGCACATGCTATGTGATTATGTTTATCTGTGTGTGTGTGCTTGTGTGTGTGTGTCTGTGTGTGTGTCTGTGTGTGTGTATGCAGGTTATATGTGTGTGAAGTGTGCATATATATCTGAATGGTGTATGCATACATGTCCAGGCCTGTGTGTGACTGTGTGCATGTATCTATGTGTGTGTGTGTGTGTGTATGTGCATGTGTGTGTGTGTGTGTGCATGTGTGTGTGTGTGTGCGTGTGTGTGTGAGAGAGAGAGAGAGAGTGTGATGCACATATATGTGCTTGCATCTTTATGTCTATGTGTGATGTATGTGCATGCCTCTGGTGGTGTGTTTTAGGTGTATATGTATCTAGAGACCATGATGCTGCACCTATGGTTGTCTGAGATGACCTTCAGCTTGGCCCTGTGTCCTTGCTGTGTCATTCAACCCCATCCTATGCACAGACCCCAAGGAACCACATGATTCTCTGTGGCCATAGAAGCAACCCCAGGATTTCCCTGCTCCAGTGTCCATGATGGATATGACCAGCCACCAATAGTGTCCTCAGCAGGTGTCATGTCCAGCATCTGCCCCAAATGTCAACTCATGATCCAAGCCGTCGGCTGGCCCAGGACTGCAGGCTGTGCAAAACCCCCACAGCCATCCTGCAGAAACAAGGAAAGCAGACTAAACCCCAAGGCTCACATCCGCACTCCTTCCTGGCCTGGCAAGCTTCTGGTCTGTCTGAATACTTCAGCCAAGGGAGGCTCACTGGCATCTCTTGGTGCTGGAGATCATGAACCCAGCTGCTATGTCTTGAAGTGGAGGGCGGATACAACCAGCTCCTATAGAGAGTCCAGCATGGCTGGGGCACCACACTCCCATGCTGCCCAGGTCTAGTTAGCAAAACCAGCCTTGTTTCTCATCTCCATCCGCCGTCAGGCACAGAATAGAAGTAAGAGTGCTTGGAGGGTCAAATTCTAATTCTAATGCCCTACGGCCCATCCAACCCACAAGCTCTGGCCACAAGTGTCACCAAGGGACACTCGAAGTGCTTGGAAGCATGGAAAGATAAACCAGCCTCCATCTGAGGCGCTGAGAGAGAACGTTGGGTGAGGGGATGGCTAAAAGCCAAGTCGAGGCCCCCCACCTACCACCCAGGGTCTCCTACTAGCTGAGGCCTCTGCGGTCCCAGCAGAATTTGTAAGAAGCTACAAGGAGACATGATCCCATGAGTGTCTGCTCCCTGCCAGCACACTCAGGAAGAAAAGTGGCTGAGCTGGAGAAAGGCAAACAGGAGGAATGGCCCAGCGATCTGCCATGCACGGTAATGAGTCGGATTTATAGAAAGGAAACACAATATGATCCTGCGTAATGGTTGTTGACAGAGATTCAGGCTGTTGGTTTTAGGAGATTAAATTGACAAATAGCATAGGTTTCCTGGGCTACTGTAGTCTCTGATTCGTGGGCGCCTATCAAAGGTGTGTGTGTTAAGGCGCCAGTCAGGGGTGCGGAGATTTCCAGATAATGAGGACTTGTTAGAGCCAGGGGGGACATTGGAGATGGTGATCTGCATTTCCAATGGCTCCCCAGGAGCTCGCTCAGCAGATGAGCTAATTCATGCAGGAAGTGGGGTGGAAAAACGACCCCTGTTGCTCCCAGAAAGAACAGACTACATTTTTAAAAATTTAATTAAGGCCGCGGATCAGGTTTTTGTAATTAAATTGGCTCTGTGAGTCATCACAGTGATCCATGAGCGCCCTCTCCGATGCCCCAGTGAGGGGCAAGAAGCTCTGAAGCTTCCCTGGAGAGCTTCATGCCCCAGGCTTCGTGGCTGTGCCCCTCCACGTTGAGTGGGGAGGGCACCGCTCACACTCACATGCACCTTTTTGTTTTGTCTCTAGATCTCTGAAGATCCTTCTCTTGGGGGAGCTTGAACTTGGGTGAAGGCAGGGAGACAGGACCACATTCATGACCCCACCACACGTTGACATGTATCTGCACAGCCCACGGTCTATTGTGACTCAGGGACAGCTGTCATTCAGCACAGTGGCGTCAAAGTTGTTAATGAGACATCCAGAGTTTTCTGAAGACTCTGCCAAGTGGAAGTCATCAAGTGTGAGAGTAAGCCAGAGGTAGAAATCAGGGTTCAGGTGGTGACTTGCACAGGGAGGCTAAGGAGAGGAGGTGTGGCCCTGGAGCTGAACTACTTTCCAGTAAAAAAGAGCAGGCTGGCTTTTCCTTAGGAAAACAGACAAGCAGGTGGAGAGTAGTGGGTGAGTAGGAAGGAAGGCCGGAAGGAGGGGGAAGAGGAGAAGACAGGACAGAAGAATAAGTCCTGGAGGCAGAGACAGTGTGACAAGAACAGATTTCTGTCCCCACAGAGCTCAGCTCCCAGGGACAGGACCCAAGTAGATGGCTTTGGGAAGCATGTTAGGGATCAGAGATGGGCTGCCTTGACATGGACATGCTACAGCCTTCTGGCCTGCAATGTCTCCCTGGAGAATCTATAGGTCACAGTGAACCTAGCCAGGAAAGACAAGCCAGCCAGGTCTCTCCATCCCTACCAACTTCCACAGCCCAGACTAGGCTGGTACCCTGTAGCTGTCTGCCCTCCTGAGACTCATGCAAGATTAACTGAGGCCTGCCTGGCTGTGAAAAGGAGGCAGCCTGAATGTGCCAAGGGGTGTAGATATAACCAACCGTCTTAGGGGGTTTGGTGGGAGGGGTTTGTTGGCAGGGCCTTGGTGGGAGGGGTTTGTTAACAGTGACCTTTGAAAACTCCTGAAGAACAAGTTGCATCACACATTAACAACAGGTGGGGGACATTTTAGGTCTTCTCTGAACCCAGTAAGTCCCTTCTCTGCTTGGCCCCATGAAGCACCTGCTAACAGCAGCTGTGTTCATGCCAAGAGAGTCCATCTCTCCAAATATACTTTTGGACTGGACTGCCCAGGAGTGGGTGTGATTACCATTGCCTGTAGGAACAGGTGTCCCCCCAAAGAAGTGAATGTTTGCTACATGGTATGCTTCAGAGTATCTTTAAATAAAACATGGAAGTGGTGATTTCCTGGTCTTGACAAGGGTTCAGGAGCTTCTCTCCACCCTGTTCTGCATGCCTCCTTCTTCTCTCTTGATCTTGTTCTCTCCCATCCCCTGCTAATGTGGACATAATCTTGCAGGGCTGCAAGGATAGCACATCTAACATTTCTTGGTGGAGGATTTACATGCAGGCTTCTGGGACTTGACCACAAACTTGCACCAAACAAATGAACTAACCCATCACACACAGAGATCTGTCTGATGTGGCCTGCTTGGCAAGTGCAAGGTCTTAGGTTCATTCCCCAATGCTGCTAAAGAAGGAAAATAGGTAATAATAGAAAATAGATGATACAGATAGAAGATAGATAGAGATAGATGATAGAGATAGATGATAGATAACAGATAGAGAGATAGATGATAGATACAGATAGATGATTGATAGATGGTAGATAGATAGATAGATAGATAGATAGATAGATAGATAGATAGATAGATAGATAATAGGTAGGCAGATAGATAGATAGATAGATAGATAGATAGATAGATAGATAACAGATAGACAGACAAATAGATAGATGGATGGATGATAAGTAGATGATAGAGCAAGAAAGATAACACATAGGCAGATAAGAGAGACTGAGAGAGCCCCGTACTGTCTAACCCAGAACAGGAATTGTTGTGTACATTGTCATAATGAAAAGAAAGTTTGGAGGAACTGAAGAATTAAAATTAATAATAATAATAATAAAAAAATAATAATAATAATAAAAACCTGACCGTGGGCCAGGCGGAACACAGGAAAACTTCTGGCTACACCTCTTCCATTGTAAGTTAAATCTCTCCTGAGTCTAATTGTTTTCTTCTTCTCCGCTTACCATAATGCACAGCTCGGCTGGCTAGGGACACACTACACTGCTACAATGTGTTCCACACTCCCACAGTCCACTCCCTAGCCCAGGGCAGGGCAGGGCAGGGCAGGGCAGGGCAGGGCAGGGCAGGGCAGGGCAGGGTACACCTGGAGCAATACCAGGAGAAGAGCATGGAGCGGGAACTGGCTTTAACAGAAACCACACACAGATGGAAACCACACAGAGATAATGGGATTTGTAGATTATTTACATCTTTACTTTGGATTGACTCCATTGGTGTGCTCACCAACCTTCACAGATTGACAAGGAAGCCAGGCATACACTCATCTGGGACCCACACACCTCTCCCTCAAAAATCTCATCGGCTTATGCAAGTGTGACATCAAGAGCATGGCTGAGAGTGCTGGACCCACCATCAGGCACTCGGGAGACAGCAAAAGATGCTTGCAGGCTACTGAGTATCTGGGAGCTAGGGCAGAAAGCTAGGGCAGGAGGCTGGCTGGAACTCAGGGTTCCTGCTCAGGGTGGGAAGGCCCACAGTGGCCTCCCTCCTCTGAGCCCGCCTGTTCTGGGGTGATTAATGGTTGTATTATTCATAAATCTGCTCGAAGATGTAAACAGGGTGATTGTGGCGCTGTACGATATTAATAACTTAATGAGTCCGTGCTATTTGTTTATGGAGTGGATAATGCGATCTCTGCAGGGGCCAGATACAATATTACAATCTGGTAATTCAACGGCTGCCATTAAACATACACGCAAATAGTGTGTTGTCTGAAGTTCAGAGCCCTGATGGAATCATTGCCAGGGCAGGTCTCCTCAGACACTGGCTTGCAGAGCCTGCAGCCCCAGGACCAAGCCATTACCAGTCTTAATTTTATAGCATCTTGTCACTTGAGAAAGTGTGAGAACTCCATACAGCTGCTCCAGTTCCCCCATACCTCTACTCTGTATCTGTGGATTTGTCTATCTTGAACATCCCTTATAGCTGAAACCATACAGTGTGTATTCTTTTACACTGGCTTGCTTCTTTCAAATCACTAATGTTCTCACAGGCTCTATTAATGTGCTCATAAGTCTTTCTTTCTTAGGCCTATGAATGAGTATGCCATATTCTGTCGACTCATTATCAGTATAAACTTTTGCATAATTTCCGCTCTTTTACTAGTTTCCACTCTGGCTACTTTTAATCATGCTGCTATAAACATTCATGTGTAAGCTTTTTTTTTTCATTTGATACTTAATAACATTAACACCAAGCATATTTTCAGGTGCTGCCCGGTGACATTTCAGTAGCTGTGTGCCTTGCCCACAGCTCAAATCAGAGACACACTGTTGAGGTCCTGGTAAGTCCCCTCAGGCCACACTATGTGGCTGCACAGGTCTAGGAAGCTAGAACCCTAGGCCCCATCCATGTTGAGTCATGCCTGGTCCCCTCACCCTGTATCCTTGCTCTGGGAGGCTAGGGTGATATCAGAAAGGCTTGTGTTAGCACATCTCCTACTGTGGAGGATTCCATGGGCTCCAGGCCTTGTGCAAGATCTCCTTGGGCACTGAGGACCTTTGCCTTGACACCGCAGAAGGCAAGGCATCTCCCTAAGGTCAGACTATGGATACATCAGTATAGAAGAAAGGACCATGGAGTGTGGTCACTGCCTAGCCCAGGGAGAGAGACACATCCACTAGGAGCTGGTGGGTGACATGGGCAGTGGTAGCTATTCCCAGGGTCACCACGAGAATTAAGTGACCTCCTACCCAGAATGGTCTGTGCATGTATGAAATACTGGTATCTTCCCTGACTTCACTATTGTCCTACTAGGGAACAGGCAGGTAGGGCTTCCATGCCTGTGGGTCTCTCTCACTGCCTGAGGACCCAGAGGATCTCAGTGCCTCTCAACACCCCTGTCACCTTCCTCCCCTGCTCAGCTGCTGAGATACGACTCCCTTGTCCTCTCCACCCCTCACTACCATGGAGTGCTTGTCTCTGTGTCCTAGAGAAGAATAGTGACAGCTTCCTTCAGCTGCATCTGAAGTTAAAAACAGAAAGAAAAGGGGAGAAAAAAAAACCCATTCACCATTAATCTCTGAATGACAGGGCTGCTTGTAATTAAACTCTGAAGATGTGTAATTCTTTATTGAGAGAGATTCTTTTATTGCTCAGCTGCCACCACACAGGTCTGTGAAGAGAGGGCTTCCACTTGTTGATGGTGACAGCCCCTCCCCCAAAAACCACAGTCCTCTTCCCTCAATGTAGGTGTGTCCTCCCACCAGGGTGGAGAAGGCTTTGGTCTCATTTTGGGACTGTGACATGTATGGGCTGCTGTGCCTTACAGAATGTTTGACAAAACCATGGTTTCCTCCCATGAGACAACAGTCACCCAACTTAGTCTGTGACAAACAGCAATGCCTAGCTCCTTTATCTCTCTCTGGCCGTGTGTGTGTGTGTGTGTGTGTGTGTGTGTGTGTGTGTGTGTGTGTGTGTATGTGTGTATGAGTTTTCTCTATGTATCACACTGAAGATGTTCAAATACACACACACACACACACGCACACACACACACACACACACACACACACACACACACACACACACACCTTATTTGCTCCTCCAGCCTCAGTTTCTACAATTCTAGAATGATATGCTAAGACAGCAAGGGAACCTTCCGGACTGTAGGATTGTGGTTGTGCTGAAGGATACTATGCCCTGGTCCTTTCTCTTTCAGGATCTGAGCTGGGACACAGTTGGGGAGAATTATTTCATCCAGGAATCCAAAGACCCACAAAGCTAGACACTGAGCTTGTTTACCTGAATGGGCTAGGAAGGAGTGAGTTGATGGGAAAAGAAACCCCCCACTAGAGAGCACCTGACTACCAGCTTCCATCCAAGTGTGCTGAGGTTGCCTCCCGTTATCCCATTCCACCCCCATCTCTGGGGATGCTCACTCTACTCTACAATATTTAGCAGTCATGAGAGGGAGCCAGGTGTTGAGAAAGGACTCCATGGCCCCATGTCCATCCAGCTGAGCCAGTGGAGGGACACAAGCTTGTCCAGGAAGCTCCTCCCCACCTCTTCCGTCTTTTCTAGAGGCTGCCAGGAGCCTCGTTGAGCCCCTGCTTGGGTTTTCTGTTCTGTTGCCTCTTCCGTGTTTATTTGTGAGCTGCAGTGTGAAACAGTTACTAATTCAGATTTTTACTGTGGATAAACAAATACTGAAAATTAACAGATGTGTTCTGCAGATGTCCTTAACAAAAATAACATCCCTCGTGATGAGAAGCATCCGAGGATGAAACAAGAAGATGCTCTGCACAACCCACCCACCCTGCCCTGCCTCAAGTAACTGGAACCCAAGTTCCCAAAGGGTGAAAAGGCTCACCTGAGCCCCTAAGATAGTGGCTGATCATGCTATGGCCATGTTTGTATTATGGAACAGTGGAAGTGGGCAAGGAACCCACAGAGTGGAGGACACCAAGCAGCAAGATTAGTAGAACTACAGTATACACAAGCTGCAAAGAGCCTCAAGGGTCCAGCAGAGCAGAGAAGGTTCCAGTTGGAGGTTCAGGGGGCTCCTTAATCAGATGAGGAAGATAAACCGTGACTGGGAATTGGGACTACCTTGGGAAGTCCAAAGACTAAGCAGAGACTGGGACCCCAGGAGTGAGGATGGAAGTTGGTAAGTCAGGCAGGCTATTCCAAGGCAGGACACAGTACAGGGCTTCTATTCACTATACATGCAGCATGGGAGGTAAAAGACCTGCTAAGGTATCCAATTTCTGTGTGATCTGGACTCAGTGCTCTACCCAGTTCAAGAGGTCACAACTATCTGGAAATCAGTACTGAGACATAAAGGTTGTGGTCACCTCCCTGGAAAGGAGGCAGGAAGAGAATGGGTGAGACCCTTGGGCCTGCTTCCACCCCGCCCATGATTCAGAGCCAGCATGAGACCAACAGCATGCTGCCTGGAGCATTCCCTGGAGAATGCTCCTCCAGCTCTGGAGTCCCAGCTCTGAGCCACAATGCACCTTGGGGACATATTCCCCCTGGAATTGGTTGCAAGACCAAATGCCAGGATAGCAGTCCCTGGGAATTAGGGTCTACTACGCCTCATGTATGGGAGACAATGCGCAGATGCAGAGACCTTTTCCATTTCCCTGAACTTTTCTGCATGCATTTTTCTCATCCACATCTCTTCCATTGTCTTTCACTTAAAAAAAAAAGTTGCCTTGTAGTGCTCACTTACTCTTTCTGAAGAAAACCAAACTCTGATTTTTCTTCCCTGGGTGACAGTTGCTATGGCCACCACCTCCCGCTACTGCCCCAAATCTTGGATACCCCAAGTAAATACCCTCACACACTCTCCTTAACCTGTACACACACCCAGGTATGTGTTCACACTCACACATGCACACAGATGTGTGTTCACACATTCTTTCTCCTATTTGCACATATTCCACACATGTACACACTGCCGGACTGTATCTAGGGCCTAGGTCCTGGAAGCTGAGGCACCAGGAGGAGTCCGCTGAATGAAGTTAGGGTTCTGCTTCCTCAGCATGCCAGTCTGCTCTCTGAGAGGAAACACTCCACACAAATTTCATTTCTTCCTATGTGAAAGGAGCCCCAGCCCCACATGGATAATTTCATTTACCTTTTCTTTCAGAAGTGACTGTCATACACAGAGAGCTTTTTCTCATCTAATTTTACCCCAAAATAAAATAAAAGATGCCGAGAGCCTTCCAACTAAAGGGAAAAGGTTCAATCCAAGCCCATAATTTGATGCCCAGGGAGAGGTAGTACAGACCAGGAAACTGGACAGTCAGGTTCATTGCTGCATCCATTGTGCTGACCCCTGACCCGTATTACCAAGCTGGATGGCCAGGAATAGACTAGGTGACCAGGATCAGGTGGTCTCATCTGAGCAAGCGATTCTGCTAATGAACTCTACCCCTCCAGCACATGGTTCCTTTACTAAAAACACAATAACATGTAGTTAGAGGTGTTCTGATGTTAGAAATAGCCTTGGTTCCCCTTCCATCTTCTGACGGTCCTGGAGGTTCAGAGTCTCCAGACTCTGTCTTCATGTCTCAATCCTCTCCCGAAGCCTCAGTGGCTCTTATCCTACCTGGAGGCATTTGGTACTTGTTTGGAACTGAATTTCTGGATCAATCCTGGGGGATCCACAGCTGGTTCTTGGTACCCAGTAGGACTGCACCCTGGCTCTGGCCAGACTGCATTCACAGGGCAAGACATGAAGATCTCACTTCGAGGTACTGTGAGGAAGAAGTGAGGCTGGCAGAAGCCTTCACAACCTCCCAACAGCCACTAAGAACTCCTTGGAGTTCTTGTTAGGTTTGCAGCCTTGTGTGGGTGCAAGACAGGGTCAGGAAGGTTTGATCTGGTTTTCCCTTGGCTGTAAATGTCCCTAGACAGTCAGCACCTCCCTGTCAGTGGCACCAGCTTCTAAAATTTACTTCCAAACGTAACAGACACTGTATGACACATGTGTATCCACTGTATCTCATAATGGACCTTCATTTCAGAAGCTGGGATTTTCACTCTTATTATGTATTATAAATATGCATTATATTATATTATGTTATTATATTATATATATTATATATTATAAGTATTATGTAGACATCAAAAAGAAGAACATGGGTGAGCACCCACATCCATACACAGGGTACTGGCCATCATCTAAGCAGAGGTGTGACTCTCCCCAGATCCAGAAATCAGAAAATACCCATGCTATTGCCCTGGTCAGAAAGGAGCCCCAGAAAACAGACTACCCTGATCCTCACCCCAGAAAACAGACTACCTTGATCCTCACACAAGATGAGTGTCCCTCAACACCTCCTCTGAGCTTCCATTTCTGTCTTACCTCCACTCTCTCTCCTACCCACATGTGGAGCCTTGGAGTGTGAGGACTCAGATACCTGATGCCAAATAAAGAAAACAGGAAACCAGAAGCTTGGCGGTCTGAGAATGGCAGTATCCACATCTCAGCCATGTGGAGTGGAGCATTTGCCACTGTTAGCACATAGAAATGGATGTGGCCACCCTAAGGAGGTATGCCAAGCACCAAGCTCAGCCCAGAATGAAGGAGAGAGGGCAGGAGCAGAGGGAGACACCAAGAGAACCCCAGGGGCTCAGACTTCTCTTGTCTTTGGCCTGCGCAGTCATCAGGCATGTGGCTATCCAAGCAAGACTCCTGGCAATTTAATGGTCCTTTTATTCTTCTTTCGTATGTAAAGGGGAGGAATAGGTCTTGGAAGATCTTCATTTGCATCACAATGGGAGCAAGATATTCCTAAATTTGAAAGGGAAGAGGAGGAAGAAGATGAATAAGGATGCAAAAGAGAAATGGGGGGAGAAGCAGAAGCAGAGAGAGAAGGGGAGCCAAGCAGGGAGGAGGAAGCAGGAGAGGGGAACTGAGAGGCAAAGCTAGGGGAGAGTGATGAGTGGAGACTGAATGGTAAAAACGGGACGGTGGCATGTGGTGCACCATGCAGAGCCTTTCATGTCCCACTAACCCATCAAGTCCCCATCACTCAGCTCTGTGTGGGCAGGACTGGACTGATTCCCCGAACCAGTGCAGTTTGTGCCAGACAGAAGGTGGCTTGCACTGGACCTTCACAGAAACCAGGAGAGACTTGGAGACACCGACTCATGGGTCCTGTTGTCTATACAGGTGTGGTGGGTCTTAAGGAGGCACATTTATTTTTGATACCATCTAGGACACAGCAATGGACGCTAGAATTAAACTCTAGAGAAAGGACGTGGAGAGAGTGGATCTCATTCTGTCCCAAATGCAAAGGGGCCCCAAGCTCAGGTGGTCTTGGCTATGTGTGAGAAAACCTTGTTCTTAGCATCAGAGGCTGATGAATAGCCAGTTCTCAGCGTCAGTGTTCTATGCCAAGAGCTACCTTCTCAGGGCCACACAGTCAGAGGGACCTGCCATGAGCTCCTTCTCTCAGGGCCTAACAGCTCCTGATCCCACTCTTATTATGGGAGAGGCCACATTGCTACCAGGAAGGACATGTGGTCCTTTAAGGCATTGAGACACAGATGTGGACATCCCATCCATCACACCGGTGGCTTGATCTCAAAGACACTCCTGTCCCTGCTTTCTTCCCACCCCAACCTCATATATTGATTCCTCTTAGCATCCCCCAAATTGAGAGATTATCAGACACATGACACTTGTCCTTCCTCCCTAGTCCATAGATGATACCTCAGAACACAGAACTTTCAAGAGCTGTAAGGCCTACACAGACAGCCTGAGAGATGCTTGATTGAGAACTGGAGTCCCCCCAATATGGTGGGGGAGGGCAGGACTCATGTGCTGAGGAATCCCAGGCATCCCTCTGGCCACCATGGCCTTCTAGAAAGTAGCTCCCAGGCTTCTGGGATCTCTGCCTATGGGAACACCCATAGATTGGCTCATCAGGCCTGAAGTTCTTATTTAGTGAGAGAGTTTAAGGGCAAAAGGGAACACACAATGATTAGCTGTGGGGATCTGAGACGTTTCCACTCATGGGCTTTGCTTATTCAGAGGTGAAATGATTGACTTAACACATTCCCGCAGAGGCCACCTCTGTCACATCCTTTTCTCCATCTGCTTACATCTGCTATAAAGTCATGTTATGCTTTCTTCCTCATAGCACATGGCTGGCACTTTGGATGGCCCCTAATCCAGATGCTTGCCCCCTGATACAGATGCTTGCCCCCTTATCCAGATGCTCATCCCCTAATCTAAATGCTTGTACCCTGATCCAGATGCATGTCCCTTACCCTTGGCCTCACAAGAATCTCCTTGTGATAACCACACCCACAGTGAACTGATTACCACTCTTCCATCTTGCACAAACCGGGACCATGCACTCTAGCCCAAGCTCGTTCCCCTGCAGGACATAGTGGGAACAAATTTACTCTGGTTCAGACCAAAGTACCACAGAGTAGGCAGATTCAACAGCAGCTGACAGCAGATCAGTTTCAAAACAGACCTAACCTGTCTTGGTCCAGGATGCTAGAAGACCAAGGCATCCCTGGACAGGTTCTTCCTGGTCCTCTCCTCTTGGTTTGTAGATGTCTTCTTCTCTTTTCTCTCCTGTATCTGTGCACAGTCATCTCTCACAGTAGTTCTATATCCTGATCACTTCTTTTCATAAGGACATATGTCTTAATGTTTCAGAACACTTCCTCTGCCTCCATGACCTCATTTAGATCACTGATCTCCATAAACGCCACATCTCTCAAAACGGCCACATTCAGAATCCTGGGAACTAGAGCTTTGGGATATTTATCTGGGAGCCATAGTTGAGCCACTCATGTTGGTAAAGAGACCACAAACCATTTGACTCTGGGTCACCCCAAGAACAGTATCATAAGGTAGACAGACTGGGAAACCTGGAGTCCTGATAAAGGAGTCATCTCTGGCACAAGGCAGAGGAATATCCCAGAGCTGCTTCATAGGGTCATGAAAGCAGGCGAGGAAATGGGGTACGAGACACTCAAACACTAAATGGCATGGGTGGAAGGTCATCTCGGAAGCCACAGGCATCTGCGGCAAGTATGAATCAGGAGGAGACCTCCATTCTGGACTGTGTCCAGCCACACAGACTCCCAGCTCTCCCCTCTCTGAGCTCTTTTCCCCTCATCACTGAGGTTAACTCATGGCTTCTTGATGAATCCAGAGCCTTACATTAAACTTAGAAATACTTGCCAGATCCCACAGTGTTGTCTGTCTGTCTGCCTGCCTGAAATCTCACAGCCGGTGCCTTTCCAGTCCTGGTAGGAGAGAGGAGAATCATTTGAAAAGCATGAAGCATTTGCCTTTTGGGCGGTAGATTGACATCCTCCGTGTTTCCCATTTTTATAACATGGTAAAATTTCCTCTTCCCTGTCTTTTATCTTTGCATTAATGCAAGATAACTTGATCTTGCAAAGTTTAAGGTCTCCTGAAGAACAAATGAGCCATCAAGCTGATCACAAACCTGACATCTTCGGCCCGGATCTCGGAGATGGAGCTTTATCAGAATAACCCAGGGAATCACCTAAATTCATCATGCATGCTTCCAAAAGTGCCTTTTAAGAGTAAAGCAGACACAATTTACCTGGAGTCTCATCCCCCCGCTGGTTTATGATGTTCAGACACAGCTCCTGCTGTCTCTTTTCCATGGCATTTTAAAGGGGTCCTGAGGCTAATGCATCCTTGCTGCCTCTGAAGAATACACACAAAGCTCTCAGTGAAGCCAGCTGCGCAGACTCCACAGCCAGCAGTTCCGGCTCCTTGGCTCCTCTGTCCATTTTCCCCAGAGCACATCCCTCTGGGACTTCCTGCAGTCTCCTGAGTGTGGGTTTTTCCCGAGCAGGGAACTTTTCACTTTCTGTGCTGTGGGCATGGGCTCCTCTGCAGCTCCTTCTCCACCAACCACTGCCCCCTCAGGGCTCCACATCCTGTGGGGTGTTGGCCAGCGTTCCTGACTCCGCCATATGCCAGCTGCATCCCAGTAACCAATGAGGACCAAAGACTTGCCACAAATCCCATCTGAAAACCACACTCCTGGTCACCTTCCTGGCACACTCACAATGCATCCTTGGTTGATGTGGTTGACCCTGGCAGGCCTTCCCTCAGCTGTATCTTGAAGATACCACCCCAGGCTAATGTCTTTGATGTGCATCTTAGATACTGTTCCATTGCTGCAAAGAGACACCATGACCACGGTAACCCTTAGAAAGAAAAGGGTTTAATTGGGGGACTTGCTTACAGTTTCAGAGGTTTAGTCCATTATCAATGGTAGTAGGGAGTATGGCAGCATTCAGGTAGGCCCTGGAGCATTAGCTGAGAGCTACGTCCTGATCCAAAGGCAGAGAGGGGAGAGAGAGAGCCTGGATCTGGCATGGGCTTTTAAAACATCAAAGCTCAGCCCCTCAGTGACACACTTTCTCCAACAAAGCTTCACCTACTCCAACAAAACCATAGAGACAGACATCAAGCAATGTTATCTTAAGGGTTTCATGTGGGTAAACACTTAACCATGCTCCTTACTCTCTCTCCCTTTGTCCTAAATTTGCCCATAACCCACAGCCCAATGCAAGGATTGTTATGTCTTATAAGGAAGAGAAAGAACTTGATGGAGTTCCTATGTTCTCTGGCAGATGTGTGGAAAGGGTAGTGTCCAGCTCATGTTCCCACCTCTGTCTTATCCCCTGTTCCGAGCAGAGGCAGAGAGCCTTCAGGGTAAGCCTTCACTGCAGAGCTGGCCTAGGCTCTGCCATCGCCACACACCCAGGGAAGCTCCAGCCTCCGAAGACAGGGATGTGCACTGTACTGTTCACATTGCCTCCCCGCAGCCTGGGCATGTCCAGTTCTGAAGGTGAGGAAGGAATGCCCAACTGTCCACACTGATTCTGGGCCACCATAAACCTCAGTCCTCAGCATCTCCATGAGCAACTACTGGCTTTACAATATTGAGAACCAGTAACCTGAGAGAGAGAGAGAGAGAGAGAGAGAGAGAGAGAGAGAGAGAGAGGGGGAGGGGGAGAGAGGAGAGGGAGAGAGAGAGAGAGAGAGAGAGAGAGAGAGAGAGAGAGAGAGAGAGGAAGGGGCTTAGAGGGGAGACAAGGAGAAGCAGTGCTTCCCATCAGAGTTCCCTGATGAGCGAAAAGAGCAGACCTAGACTATAGGAGTGTCTACCATGCTCTCAGGACCAATGGGATGATATGAGGCAAGGGGTCCCTTTCAGGTGTGGTGGAAGCTGCGGCTGTCGGTAGCTCCAGCCTTATTTAAACTTTTTCCATGTAAATAACCGGCGGTCATAAAAAGGAAAATTGCATTTGCTTTGAGTGGGCAGAAGATACATTTAAGTCAAAATGAGGAATATTCTGGGAGCGTGGCGTCAGCTCATGAATAACAACACTGTATTACTCTTTTTTTTTTTCCAGGCGTTCAGCTCGGCAGCACCATTTGTCCTTGCATACCAATGCAACAAATTATGTTATTTAATGAAAAATGACCCAGCCCTGCTTCAGAGGCAAACTCACCATGTCTTGGTGACATTATCATTAATGCATCAGAGCCCATGGATCAGCTGAAGCCTGGCTGTACCCAGAGGAAGGGAGTGAATCATGGTCCTTCACACCCTACAGGCTCAGTACAGATACTTGGGTACCCACAAACAGCAGATCTTGGGGACTCTTGAGGGTCACTGGCTTTATATCTGCAGCTCCCCTGGGTCCCATGTGCCCACATTAAGCATTGGACTCTATCGGACCAGATATGGGAGAGTGAGAAAAGCTATCCTGAGCCCAGGGTTCTTTCCCAGCATGGTTGCTCTGCAAGGAGGGCTGTAAGCATCCTATCATCTGCTGGAGCTCACAGGAGCACACGGCCTGGCATCCAGCCCGTTTAGGCCTGCAGCACTCTTTCCTTTCCCAACCATAGACACAGGTGGGAGAGCTAGGTAGAGTGTTGTTGAGCTGCCCAGCCATCACAAGGCTCTCAAAGTAACCAGAAAAATGACTGCTGGGTGCTTATGGAGGGCTGAGTGTTAGCTCCAATCAGGCGAAGAGTACCTCACACATCATAGAATATATAAGTATGAATAAACCAACACACCATGGCCAACAAAGCCTAGCTCAATGTGACAGGAACATGGTTTAGCTGGTGGCCCTGATGGTGCTGACACATTGCACAGTCATGTTCTTTATCCAAGTTCTGGAAAATCCTTGCTCTATCATGGGTGCTCGGTGAACCCTAGCCATTGTTTTTGCACTGATATAGTTCTGGTACCCATCCATACCTATGCCTGGACCATACTTTAATTCAGAGTGAAGATAAGGTATGATATAAAGGATAGAAGCTTTATGGAGCCCTGGTGGGGCAGGAGGTGTAGGGGAGACCATGCTGACTCTTATAGCCATCTACAGCCAACTTCCTATGCATCTCTGTTAGTGGTATCATCAGAAAACACAGACCTTGCCTCTCTTCTGTATTTGACTCCTTCCTGGAACAAGACAATGCTCAAAGTCCCCACTGGACATTGGGGAGACATAGGAGTCTTTTCCTACCTCGCCCAAGTGTGCTGGTTGGAAAGACAGTGACCTACAATGGCCTAGAAGTTAGTCTTTCCAAGAAGTCCTCAGTGGCTTTTGTCAAGAGAGTGGCAGTTGACTAGGTAAGTCCCCAAGCTGAAGCTGTAGGTCTCTGAGTCCATTCCAGAAGATGAAGTGATCCTGTGTCCCTGCAGCTTAAGTCTGGTTTAGAGAAACTTACACAGCCCATACATAATAAATTTCTACCATGGAGTATTTTTCTTAAATAAGCATTCAGATTTATGAGTGATCATGAATATCTCTCATCAGATGTGAGTCAGGGCTACAGAGATGATTAAGAAGAATTCGAACAGTTAATGAAATGGCTGACCCAGGCTAAGCAGTAAAATCAGATGCCACCCTGCCCACTTGTCTTGTCTGTGACTGTGCTATCAGCAACGATGGGGACTTTATGCTTCTTGCAGAGCCAGCCATCTTCCTAGGAGATGTTCTTGCCCTGGGAGCCTCACAGCCACCAAGCCTGACCCTGGGGATGGTATTCCACACCAGCTAGCAGAGCAACATGTTCGTACTGTGAAGTCTAAGAAAGCGATCCCTGCTTGGACCAATGTCCACAGTACAAAGGAAGAAAGTGAGGGTTTGAGATACTCCACATACACACTCACTGGGGACTGGGTTGGGCCTTACAGTTACTTTGAGTCATCCATGATCACGGTGAACTGGACTTAGATTGAATAATTTCTTTGGTGTGTTGTTGATACCAATCTGGGGTAGAGAGACAATTGTTCATGCCTCCATAGTTGACATACAGAGAGAGAGAGAGAGAGAGAGAGAGAGAGAGAGAGAGAGAGAAGACCATGAGTCTCTGAGAAACAGCTGCTTGTCCCCTATGATGATAAGACATCCAGCTAAGGCTGATCTGTCTGAAGGCAGTACATTCTGCTGCAGCTACCTTCCCCACATTGTTCTGATGGTGTGCCTCTTTGCTAACGCAGCTGTTTGCAGGCTCCTCACAATGGGTGATAAGATGCGCAGTCAAGGCCAAGGCATCTAAGAGTAAAGCATCCTTGGGTTGGGACAAGTGGGCATCTTTCTCTAAGTGGTATGATGTGGCATGCCTCCCTGATGAATGAGATGTGCCATACAAGTACATGGATGCACCCCAGACAAGTAGAGAACATATTGCAATCTCTGAAAGCAGCAAATATAGGATCAGATGGAATCAAGCTGTGACAGAAGTTGTGTGGCCTTTGCTGTGGGTGATAAGATGTGTAACTGAGGCTCAGCTGTTTCTCAGAAGAAGCCTGTCCTTGCAAAGGACGGGGGACTTGGAACTACAGTGGGTGGTTGGGTGGATTCTATCCTCCTCACTAGCCTCTTATTTAGTGTAAAGATGGGAGAAAAGAGGGAGAACGAGGGAGTTGGCTTGCCCTTTCTTAAAGTTAACAGAACAAAAGGGAAAGAAAATAGAAATTGGGCTGCCAAAGAGCCCTTCCTGAGATCAAAATTTCTGTGTCCTATAAGGAATCGGAGTGAAGAGGAAGAAAGTGAGGCAGAAGTGACAGAGGTAGTTCCTGGATCCAGCTTTTAATACACAGAAAGGGAAATTTATGATTCAGCATGAAGACTTAATAGTGGCCCAGTATAGGAAACTATGGTAATCAGGAAAGTTATACATCTGAGATCCTGGAATTGGGAAACACTTAAACAAGAATTGCAAGAGCCCCTATCCCTGGCTTGTGAGACTGTGGGATGTGGGGGCAGATGGGAGCAGTCTGCCCTGGAAACTGAGCCATATAATCAATGCATAACCTGAAGCAAGATAAGGGAAATAAGTTCCTCAAGCACTGACTCATGGGAGTCATTTGGACATTTGGTTATCACTGGTCAAGGTCTCCATGAGTACCATAGGACAGTCATTGCTGGGGGAACTGGGCATGAGAAAGATGGTATTTGATCCTCAGCTCACTGGAGCACATAGAACTGTGTTCTTCAGAGAGTTAAGAAGGAGCTTGAGGGACTGGAGAGACGGATCAGTGGTTAAGAGCACTTGCTGCTCTTGCAGAGGACCTGGATTTGGTTCCTGGAACCTGTATGGTGACCCATGACTAATTATAACTGCAGTTCCAAGGGATCCAATGCTTCTTCTCACCTCCAGGGGCACCAGGCATGTATGTGCTACCCACAAACATATGCAGGTAAAACATTCATCCTCATAAAATAAAATAAATAAATCTAAAATTAATTAGAGAGAGGGGGTTCTACAAGGACCTTGGGGCTGGGCTAGGAGATTAGTGGTTTAGCTGAGCCCCATAGTGGGACCTGATCTCAATAGGACAGGAGAGGCTCTTTGGGGTGTGAGTGATTTTGACCAGTGTACAAAGCTAATTACCTAAGGTGCTAAAACATTCAAGGAGAAAGTAGATAATGAGACATGCCCAGGTTCATTGAAAGAAAATGTGGCAAGATTTGTATGGAACCAGAGCTACTGGGATTAAAAAAGTCGAATGTTGCGCTAATGATCCTCTGAAAGGCTCCAGAACCCTGGCAACAGTTCACTAAAAGAGTGGATGACATGTGGTACATGAGAGAAACATGAGGCTTGTCCAGGAGTAGGCACTTATCTTCCCATAGGGAGGAGTGAAGATTGTTTGCCAATCCCATAGTCATTTCGAGAGCTGAATGTGGCTGATGGAGAAACAGTAGCCACAGCACCAGCCTTGAGAGGACTAAACACAGGAAGCCAGCTTCAGTGCCAGGCTTGGCAGGTGAGTGTAAAGCCCAACTTTACCTTGAACCTGAGCTAGTCTGAACACTGCAACATAGAAAGTGACTATGTCCTGCAAAGCATGCTGAGTGGTAATGAGAGAATGGATCCAGAGCCCAGAATACTGTTAGTGCTAAGTCAGCGAGCACCCTTCTCTTGACATTCACCAGCGCAGACGTGGAGCATGTTGTGTACACAAAGTGTTGGCTGGCATTGCCTCCCTAGCTTCTCAGAGATCTGTTCTACCTGAATGAGTTATCAAGACCAGGCCCCTCACTCTGAGAAAGCCATGATGTTCTCTAGGAAGCAGGGGAAGGCTTGAGGAAGTAAAGCCCTAAGTGAATGTGTGTTGTTGACATGGACACAGCCATATCAAAAAACCAAGGCCTCTCAGACTTAGGAGGAATTGGCAAAACTGTTCCTCATATGGGCAAAGCTTAAGTGGCAAAGACTTCTTCCTCTGGTGCAACTACTAGTATTTACTGACTATTGATCAGTGTAGAGGAACTATAACTAGCTTCTTCCTCCTCCCAGATGTTTACAGCATGAGATAGCTTGCCCTCAGAGACCTCTTACTTGCTAACCCCTCATCCTGTATTGTACATAATAAACACATAGGGAGTCTGGGTTTCAGAGAGAGAGAGTAAATGCTACTCCATCAGAGTGTGCATACCTCCCTTGACCTCAGCCTTCCTTATGTGTGTCTGTGTGTTTGTCCTTTCTTCATCCCCTCGCTACCCTTAGTTAAGGTTCTAGGACCAAGCCTCATGGATCATGGCAATGCTCCCCACCTGAGTAGCCCTGACTAGGAATGTAAACACACTGGGCAGTCGGGCAGCAACTGATGGGTTCATAAATACACAGGAGTGGAAAAACCATCGGTTTTTGTAAGTATGGACTTTGGAACTGCCTCTGGCCCCCACTGTACAAGGCTTGAATGCTGATGTCCAGAGAGCTCTGTTTACTTACTCCACATTGTCAGGGATCTAGGGACAGAACAAGGGCAAGTCTAGCCCAAGTAAATCCCATCCTATATTTGATGGTTGGTGTTGGTTTGCTTGACACAAACCTAGATGTATCTGGGAAGATGAAATTTCATTTGATGAATTGCCTCCATTACAATGACCTGTAAGTAAGTCTGTGGGGCATTTTCTTGATTAATAATTGATGTAGAAGGGCTCGGTGGTGTACAAGAAAAAAAAAAAAAAGAGCTGAACAAGCCATGGGAAACAAGCCAACAAACAGTGTTCCTCTATGGCCTCTGCTTCAGTTCCTGCCTCCAGTTTCCTGCTTGAGTCCCTGATCTGACTTCCCTCAATGAAGCCAAATAAATCTTTTCTTCCCCAAGTTGCTCTGGTCAGAATGTTTTATCACAGCAATAGACAGCAAACTGGGACGTCATGGGAGCCTGTCATATTAAGGTGGCTTGCATTCAAAGAACCTGAATCTACCTTAACAGATTACCAAGCCAGGAGCCTTTCAGGCTGTCTCCCCACGGACAGAACTCCGTGGTCAGAGGCTGTTCTAGATGGAGCTGAAATGCCCCCCCCCCCCAAGTTCTTGTGTTGCAAACGCTTTCTTAGGAAGCACCACCCAGAAACAGGTGTTGGGTAGAGACTGAACTGTGAGAGTTCTGACAGAATCAGGTACAAATCCCAAAATGTAATGGTCCACTGGGAGGCGACAGGAAGTATAGGGGTGGGTATGCTGGAGGAGGTAGGGGTGGGGGGTGGGAGGGTCAGTGGGTCACACCTTTCAAGAATATTCCCCTCCCCCTTCTCTTTTTCTCTCTCCTTCCAGGTCTAAAAGCAACAAGCCCAGTGACTTTGGACTGAAACTATGAGCGAAAATAAGCCTGTTATAGTTAATCTCTTGGGCACTTCCTCACAACAGCAGAATAATGACTACTCTGGCAGCCATGTCCTCAATGTCCTGATGCCCTCCAAGCCAAATAAGTAGGCTTCATCAAGCAGCCTAACACTAATCTTCCTATGGTGCTCTCTACCCTACAGCTTTCCTTCCCATGATGTTCTGCCATAGAACTACTCTTTCTAACAAAGTGATCTTCCCTGAAGTCTGAAGGCTGTGAAGTAGGCAGGCTCCAGCCTCAGAAGGTTGATTGTGCAAGAGGAGAATCAGTCTAAATAAGTCTGGGGCAGGTGAGGTTAGAGCAGTGTAGGCCTGAGAAAGAATGTGGGATCTGGCTTCGTGGGTCACCTCAACTCTCTCAGCACTGAGCTGCTGAGGCATTAAGGGGTGGCCATGCCTCTCTGCACAGTGATAGTTATACATATGACTGTGTAATGGATGAATTTTTCCGAGTCCTGCATCCAAAAGCAGTCTATAGATAAACTTGCTGATTTCTTTTTCATTCTCCTCATATTCAGCATGAAGAAGATCTTATCACTATTAGCTCATTTCACAGAATTGGGCTATGGATGCCAGTGCTCACCCAGCTAAGTCAACCTGCGGGCAACCTTACCCTCCCACCATGCCTCCTTGGCTCTTTTTGAGGACTGCCTGTACCAAGGATTGAGAGGACTGTGATGTACATCAAGTCAGGCATAAGGATGCAGAATGAAGAGGACAGGATGCAGACAGGATCAGGACAGGTCTATGGAAAGCTGCCCTTCACAGGGTAGGGAAGGTCTCCTGAACAGGCTCAGGAAGATTCTCTGGTAGGAAAGAAGCCTTGGGGCTGGGAAGATGGCATGGGGAGACTGTTGTGCTCACTAACTTGGGCTGAAGTTGACCTCCACTGGAACACATAGCTGAGCCAGGCACTTTCCAAACAGAATATCTCAGAGCCATGTGATCAGGGATCTAACCTACTAACCACACATCTTCTTGGGAGCTAAGAGAAAAGTTCCTTAAGGTCAGGGAAATGGCTAAATCCAGCACATATCCAGGGTAGAGGAAAGGGCTGGGGGAAACACTGGGCTGATCAGTCTCTTGTCCCTGCCCACCAGGGCCTGAGAACTGTGCCCAGCAGTGGATGATGGATTCTCATTACCCACCATGCTTATTTTTGTCCTCTTTGACTATTTTAGGAAGCCGATTCTTAGATCAGCAATTAGAAATGTCACTTGTGCTTTTGGGAAGGGGGAATAATTTGCTAGGTCTATAATTGAGAATAGTAATCAAATCCGTTGACGACTCCAATGAAACTAAAATGGTAATTAATTTTAAGTTTCTGATGGAATGTATAATATTTATCTATTTTTGAACTTTTTACTGAGTAGCAATAAACTCTGGTGATGCCTTCCCTTTTTATCTGATTCCTATAGTCAACATCAGTTTTTTTTTTTTTTTTTTGCTTTGTTATATTTTTTCCTCATTAAAAGTTTCCTTAGGGAAGGAAGAAGTTACTGAAGAATAAACTTTGGAGTTACCCTACCCACAGCACCTGATTAAGAGATAGTGACACCAGGGTTTGGTCTCCCAGCCCTCTAGAGCTCTAAGAAGCAGGTGTGGAGGGAAGAAGAAAAGGTCTAAGGGATGTGAACAAATAAGGAACATTCAGATAGCCCTATAAGGCTGAGCAGGTGCAGAGATGCCTTCCAGATACATCCATGGATTCCCAGTGTCAACACTGAGAAGCCAGTGTCCTGGACCTGGACCTGCCTACCCAGCCCCCTGCCCTGGTACCTATGTGTTCCTTGATTACTCAGTACAGAATGCTGCCCATCCCTGAGAATGCACTGGACACCTCAAGCTGCCATAGTGAAATACCAGGCCTGCATGAACAGACAGAGCCTCTCCTAGTGTGGAGGCTGACACTCAAGGCATCTGCACAACAGACCCCTTTCTAGACACCCTGACTTGTAGCCATCGTCTTCTCTCTGGGTCATCACACAAATGTTGCTCTGTGCATGCATCTGTGTGACCAGCCCCTCCTCTGAAAGGACACCAATCACACTGGATGAGGACCACCCCAAAGACCTCACTTTAATTCAATCCCCTTCAATAAGACCCCATTTCCACAAGAGGCAAACACAATGGGTTGGAAATTTAACGTGAATTTGAGGGTGTGGAGTCCAGCCCATGGTAGATGCCAAAAGACAGAGTAGACACGGACATCCTCACTTTTTTCCAGCATACTATGGAAGTACAGAAATCAGATATGACAGAGCGGTTGAGAGAATATTCTGCAAGAATGGCTGGGTCCCTGTTGGTGTCCCAAGGTGACAGGGGTTCCGAAGTATGCAGTTCTGGGCTCCATCACGAATTTTCTTGTCACAAAAATGACATCCTATGGGGGAACACACACACATTGGCCATCTGTTGAGAGTTGGGCCTCATCCCAGGAGCCAGGTAGGACTAGGAGGAAGCGATGAAGGCTTTAGGGTTCAGATTAGGTCACAAAAGCATGCAGAATCTTCCCCAAAGTCTTGCCAGTGAGTGGAAGAAGCAGCTATTAAGTCCAGTCCCAGAGGCTGAGTGTCCCTATACAGCCAACTGAACTGGCTATGCACACAGGCTGAACCTAGCTTCTGGCCTATGCTCAGAGCCCTAGAGGATCCTGGGTAGTAGAGGGGTGCTGGAGGAAGCCCACTTTTTTACTTCAAGTCCCCCATGGGTCCGTGCCTTCACAAATGTACACATAGTCTATGACTTCCCTGTTTCCCCAGGGGCTGGTTCTGGCACTAGCCATCATGGCAGGACCCAACCTACAGGGCTGTAACCTCTGATCTTATTCAGGGTCTCCAACATGTTACAACCTCCTCTGCAAGACAGAGGGGCATGTGTTGAGGGTAAGGAGTTGTGGGAGCTGCTGAGAGGGCATCCCCAGAGAGCAAGGATCACCCAAGCAGCCTGGTCCCAGTGGGCTTCAGTATATGAAGCTCACAGTCTCCAGTTCAGAGCATTGCAAATGACTTCAGTGTCCATTCCCAAGCACAGGGTCTTCCATCCCTCTGCATGCTAACTCTTCTCTACAGGACTCTATCCAAAATAGCAAGATGGTTTTCAGAAAGTAATGAACAAGCAACAAAACTCAGGTATCCAAAACCAAAACAAGCAAGTGTGTATGTGTGCATGTATGTACAGTCTCATAGCATGTACATTAACTGACCATCCTCTGCTTCAAAGGGTCCATCCAGCCTTATAAATTCATGATTTTATAATGCAGCTGTTAATTATGTCTATAACTCTCACTGTTTGATTTCCAGCTCTACCATCTTGACTCAGCTTAGCTCTCTTTTGCTTCTCATACACAAGGTTTGGGCCTTGCAGTGTGCGAAGCTGATGCCTGACCCAGGTTTCCCACTACTGAGCGTATACAAGCCAGTTTCTCAGGGGACCCAGACAAGGGAGTTGGGATCTCACCCTGCAACCAATGGTTCCCATCTGTAGCTTTTGCCAGCCCCCGTGACCCTCAGCAGCTGAGTACCCTTCCGTACAGGCAGTTGGCAGAGGGATTGAAACAAAGAAGTTGAAGAGGTTTGGAATAGCTAAACAAAAGTCTAATTTGCAGTTATTAATCCCCGTGGTAGTGGGAACTCCTGGCTCGCCGTGAGAGCTGCCTCCCCGCAGCTGGGAGAACATATTCAGTGTCCTGGGGAGAATTTGGGCATCCTCAAATCCAAGAACTCAGTCCAATCAAGGATCAGCCCCAGGGACTCATGGTGTGTTCAGCCACTTTCTGGCTACCTATGACCCAGGTGCCACCACAATGAGGATCTTTCCTGGGGGAGGGGGCTCACCAAGTACAGTATATGCACTGTGAGCACCTGTAAAGAGGTTGGGGGCAGGGCACACCCAGCCTCAAACTCTCTCAGAGAGACCTGGATTCTGCAAACCTAAGCCCCACAGCATCTAGGCTAAAAGATCAGTGCCAAGAGCCTAATGGGCAGAACTTTCTCTCTGCGCTGGGTGCTGGGCCTCTCAGACTGATATTGTCACAGCTCACTCTGAATCTTGGTGCCTCAGGAGCTCCAGCAGTTTCCAGGGATGGGCCTTGGACTGGTCACCAGTATGTATAGTAGACAGGGACAGATACAAGGTCATGGTGATGCTGCCACCGTGGAGGGTAAGACTCTCTGGGACTTCCAGAAATAACCAATGGGGTGTGAGATGGTAGAAACGCAACAAAGTGATGGGGCAAGACCAGGGACCCAATCCCTTATCCGAGGTAGAAGGAGGGGCTGTATCGGGCAAAACCGGGACACACTGTGCCTCTCTCTTGGTTTGATAAGCACTTCACTGGTCCAGCTCCTCTCTCTTTTGCCTCTCCTCCACATTGCTGGTGCCTTGCACCATGGCAAGCTGATGGCCTACCTAGGCTTGCCACTACTGAGCAGTTACAAGCCACAGCCTAGTAGAAGAGGACCCAGGCCAGGGAGTCAGGACCTCACTCTGTAGCCAACAGCAGTCAGTCCCTGCTCTGCCCTGGCCTCCCTTGCATCAAGTGGGGAAATGACCCATCTGTTCCGAGCAGCAAAAGCAGCCCAACAGTCCTTCATCCACAGGGCCTGGCCACTAATCACCCTGTGCAGACCTCCTGCTCCCACCTCGGCACAAACATGTCCTAAATCCAATTGATAAGATGTAAAACATTGCCTCCCCCACCTTCCGTGCACAGGCAGGTCAAAAATAGGTGACGTTCATTGCATTACTTGGCATAAACATGATTTTAATAATTACCATGGGCCAGAGCCCGTGCCTGCTCCTGAATAATGAACATTGAATTCTATTATCGCACAGTATTAAATATCTTCCAGTTCAGCTCCCGCTGCAGGCTGGCACGGCGACGCCCGTGGCACACACCATCCCTCCACGGAGCATCCGGTCTGAGATGAAAAATCTCTACCCTTCTACTGAGGCCCTGACAATGCAGCATCCTGCAGCCACGCAAAGGTTTGACTTGAATCGGTAATGATGTTAGGTAGTTTTCTTATTCGCCGAAGATATAATTATTCTGTACCCGAAAAGACAATAGGACAATATCTTTGCCTTTGAATGGTTAGTTTACAGGTCTTTTCTGCGCAGTCAACGTCGGGAAGCCTTCAGATCTGCTGTGTTGCTGAACTGCATCCAGCTGCAAGCAGGAAGGAAAGGGAGCTTAGAGACCACCCCATTCACAGTTCTTTTATCTTTCAGATGGAGACAGAGAGGCTGGGAGGGGTTTGCTGCCTCCTTCATAGTTTACCTTAATAATTCAAGAGACCTTGGTAACACGTGTCAACTCTGCCTTTCAAACACGGGCCTCCCAAAGTGCATTTATCCAGTCAGTTTGATTCACACGTCTGCATGGCCAAGGGGAGAGAATGGTTGCTCACAAGATGCTTAACCTAGGAAGGCTTGGGGGCCTCTCCTCTGTATGGAAGCAGCAAGCACAGAATCACCCCAGTGCTGAGATTTTACCAAGTGCACAGTGTGGACTTTATTCTTGGGCGATGCTCAGTGAGGACCTGTAATTGAGAAAGTGGGGAAGTGAGGACTCGGGAGCGAACTCATGCATATTGATGCACACACTCCAAGAGAAGAAAACGGAAATCACCCCTCTGGATGCCATATCGAGGTGCTGGAGCCACACAAACCTTAGTTTGCACATCAAAACACAATTTCAACAATGTATTCCACTAGAGTATTAAAAATCTGATATCTAGAGAGGCACCAGTATTATGATATTGTTTTTCAAGAAAAATCAAAAGGGATGTACTTCAAGAAGCTTAAAGAGTTTGCTCCTGATCACAAGGCCAGGCTTCATGGGGACCTCAGCAGGCAGGGCTCCCTGATGCAGCTCTGCAGTTTCCCCCAGAAGAACCCCCTACACCTGTGTGGGTTTCTGGAACTATCCTGCCCAAGTGTCCAGAATCTACCTCCCAAAGCATCCTGTGTCTTCTCACTTATCTGCATCTTACAATACTCTGCATATGTGCCCCAGTCCCTGCTAATTAGATATGTCCCTGGGTATTATTTACATATGTATATATACATACACATCTATACATATGTGGTGTGTGTATGTGTGTCTTCATGCACATATGTGTGGACACTGGAGAGTGATGTCAGGGGTTTTCCTCTATTGCCTCATCTTAGGGTTGAGACAAGGTCTCTTGCTGAACGTGGAGCTTTCTGATCCAGCTGGACCAAGAGGCCAGCAAATCCCAGGGCCCATCCTGTTGACACTTCCTCAGCACTGGGATTAAAAGTGCCCACCACTGTGCCGGGGTTTATGTGGATGCTGGGAATGCAAACTCAGGTCTTCATGTTTACACAGTAAACACTTCATCCGCTGAGCTGTCTCCACCTGAAGTAGACTAATTCAGGAAAAACTTTTGGGGGGACCAATCTGTTTTTTACTCCAGCTATGGCACCACATTTCATACGGGGTTTTTTAATGTCCTACCCCTCAGTTGTTTTAAAGTAGAAAATAACGTATTTCGTTGCGACGTGTTCAAATACGTGTACCACTATCCCTCTCTTCTTCTTGCCCATCTACGGCCCTCCTCCACCTAACCTCCACGCTCTCCCCGGCCCCTTTCACACTTGCAGTCTGCATTTGAACCGAGAATCAGTCGCCACCACACTCAGTCAGCTTAGACGGCCTTTTACCCAGTCACTCGGCTGCTGTGCGGGGCAGGTATTTCCGGGCTGGCTGGCAGCTCCTCCGCCTGCTTTCTATAGGGGAGAATGCTCTCCACAATGTGTGCATCTCATTCAAACAGTCCACGTCTCTATAAACAGAAAGAGGGACTGTCTTACGGCCACAGTACACACCCCAGCTGGCCAGCCGGGCTGGCATGTTCCAACTTCTCCACCCACACAGTCCAGCAGGCCAGCCTAGCCTGCCTTCTGGACTTTCTCTCCTGCTCCCCTCTCAGTCTCTCTGAGTCTCTCTCTCTCTCTTCATTTCTTTTTACCCCACACCTCTCCCTCTGCCTTTCTGCACTGTTCTCTAATCTGATTAGATCTGATGGCCCCTGAACTTGTTTCTAAAGGTGGCCTGCTCCTGACCTGATGTGAACATGGAGATATGCGAACGTATATCCATCCAAAAATGTGTATCCATCCAATTCTACTCATAGGGCAGGAAAGGCGAGATTCTGGGTGGGTGCTTCACGGCCCAGGTGATGGAAATACCGTGGGATTGCTTGGTTGGTTCCCTGGCTGTGCAGAGTGGGGACTCGGAAAGGGGAGCTCAGGGTCAGAGTTCGGCTCAGGAGCTCCACATGTGACAGGCAAGTTCTGAGTCTGCCCTGGAAGGAAGTCTTGTCTCCTGTGGCCAGTGTCTCATCTTTCAGGTGGCTGAATGGGAACAGGAGTGATGCCCTGACCCGCAGGATTTCTGCCATAATGCTGAAGATGGCAAGAGGGAAGACTTCCTGGGAGGTATGTGGGCTCATCTTGGGCCATACCTATAGTTTGCTTCCAAACCTTCCACCAGGCCTAGGACCAGCAGGCCCTAAGAGCATGTCATAAAGTGTGCCTTATGACCAGGTACTCCAAAAGAACTACATTTCCCCAATTAATGAGGCAGACGTCCTTCAAATGTATATATGTATATTACAAATGTAGGAATAAATGAAGGAAGGTAAAGTTGGATCAGGCTGAACGTTTTGATCTGAGCTCACTTGACAGAGGTCCTGGGTTCTGTACACTTGGCCATCTGTGTTCATGGCTTATGCGCCCATAGGTTCATTCAGAAAATGAGGGAAGACCTATTAGTTGGTCCTGCAATGAGGCTTCACCTGTGCTGAACACATGGAGTTGTTCTCCGTATCATCAGCCTCTAAACAGAAAGTCACAATTTTCAGCGTTTATACTGTAGTGGGGATTGTAAATCAGCCAACAGTGGTTTAAAGCGAGTACACCCAATCTGTAAGTCCTGGGTGGTGTGTGTTTTGGGAGAGCTATGAATAGGGCTCAATACATTTATAGATGATAATGCTTGTTGCAGTGTCAAAGATCAGACATCTCAGAAGTTTAAAGTATATAGACGAGAGCCAAGGCTCAGGGACCACCATAGAAGAGCAGGTGGAAAGATCATAAGAGCCAGAGGTAAGGGAGGGTCAGAGCAAAAGACCATCTTCTCTACATATAGGACCATGAACTCCCAGCAGCTGCACAGGATCAATGCAGTCAACATTCCAGCATGTTGAGAGTTGATGGCTATTGAACTATTGAAAGTTGATGGCTCCTAGGTGGAGGGAGTCAATGTTTTTAAGAGTATGTTCCCTAGGTAGGTTGACCATACTCCGATGATTTGGCACATGCACGCACGCACGCACGCGCACATGCTCTCTCTCACACACACACATACACACATATGTATGAGACAAATTTGGTTTAGTGAGTTATTTTTAAGAAGAGGACACAAAGTTGGGAGGGGTGGGGTGGGTTTAGAAGCAGGGGCAGATTGATGAAAATATATTGTTGGCATGCATGAATCAAATATATTTTTAAGAGTATATGGGGGATGTGTGAGGTTCTGTGCAAATGCCACACCATTTACGAAAGGGACTTTAGCCTTTATAGATTCTGGTATATGAAGAGGGTCTTAGAACCAACCCCCAGATAGTGAGGAATAAATGCCCTCTGGTCAGGGAGGCTCAGATAGGTCTCTGCTAGGCTGTTTGTTTGGGAGAAGCCTGAGTTGGGATTCCTTTCCAGGTCAGGGTCCACAGGATGGCACTTGCACATCTCTGGGGAAGATGCCTTGTAAGGGAAGTCCTACATGGCCGAGTAGCACTGTCCTTGCTTCTTCCTACACTGAGGGCTGCTGCAGAGTCTCTGCCCAGAGAGTCTTAAATGCAACAGAGAGCACTGGAGCCAGGAAGTCCCAGTTAGTAACAGAAACCCAACATGGCATGGCTGCTGTGGAGCACCCAATTAAAGCCAGCCTCAAAGTGGTCTCTCGAGGCCTCCAGTTCAGGCATTGGACCCTGCTGTCCATGAAACAGATTGGCAGCCTACAAAATCTGTGTGAATAGAAGAGTTTTAGGTCAAGTGAACAAGTCCAATTTGAGTCACTCACAGTTTCAACCCTGTAATCAATTTCTAGACTCCAGACAGCTTAGACTTAAGTCCTTTGGGGGAAGATAGGTGTGGTCAACTAGAGGAGGGACCCAGCTACACTGAAGAAAGAACACAAAAAACCCTTCCCACTGACACCTAGAGACCTTTGGTCTGTCACCAGCACCACTGTGCTTTGGGAAGAAGGATGTGTCCAGTGACTTTGCTGACCATGGCCTCCATCCTCAGCCAGGGCTTGTGGAAGTCAGGAGATCAAGGAGTGTGCTCAGGAGCATATTGCAGTGAGACCAAAGGGTAGCCTACCCATCCTGCGGTTCTCCTCCATGTCAGATGTCAAATTGCAGCAGACATACAAACATCTGGCACAATCCTCATACTGGTCCCTAAGCTGAGGTTATGAAGGTTGTCAAGGTAGGAGAGGCCAAGTGGATGTCTTCGGAGCTGCCTCTACCACAACAGTCCATGGTTTCCAGAGAGGCTCCAGGACAGTTCAGAGGACACAGCGATTCCCACCACAGCCCCATCCAAACCCCTACCTGGAGGACAGACAGTGTCAGTGGGTCACCATGAACCTAACCAGATCACTCTCACCACAGCTGCAATACCAGATGTGGTTTCCTGGATTGGGAAGATGGACCCAACTCTTGATCTCTCCTGTCATGTGTCTTGTCTCCCTCTGTGTCTCCAAGGCCACCAGGGGCAGTACTGTCATCTGGCCATCAAAACACCTATACCTCAAGGGTGCACCAACTCCCCAGCCAGGAGTCATTTAGTTCTCAGAGGTGCAGGTCACCTTTCTCTTCCATGAGACATCACACTAGCCTATTGAATGGATAACATCATGGTGATTAGACCTGTTGAGCAAGAAGCGACTGGCTTGGACTTTTTAGTGAAGCAGTTCATGCCAGAGGGTCGGAAAAGAATGTGATTAGATTTTTCAGAGACCAGTCACAGTGGGAAAATTCCATGGGGCCAAGTGAAATGGGGCATGCTAAGACATCCCTTCTAAGACAGAGGCCAAGTGGCTGTACATGACCCCTCCTACAATGCAGATTGAGGCACAGTGTCTTACAGGACTCTTTGGATTCTAAAGGCACACATTCCTCACCTGGCATGATGTTTCTGGACTGTTGTCCACTGAACCAAGACTTCCAGCTCTGAGTGGGACTTAAAGAAGAGGAAGGTTTCGCGGTTTGGCCTCCTTATCCTGTGATGTCTGAAAAGTCAAAGACAGCAGAGGTGCCAGGAGGTGCACAGACTGGGCACTGTGGAGCATAGCCCTGAGACCTTTGGCCTATGATCTTTGTCAACTCTAATTGTCAACTTTACACAGCCTGCCGTCCTTTACAAAGAGAGTTTCAATTAAGGGATTGCTCAAATCAAATTGGTCTATGGGCATGTATATGAGTGTGTGTATGTGGGTGGTGATGGTGATTAATTGATACAGGAGGTCTCATCCCACTGTGGCTAAACAGGTGGTTCTGGGCTATATAAGAAAGCTAGCTAAGTATGGGTCTGGGAGCAAGCCAGCAAACAATGTTTCTCCGTGGTTTGTTCTTCATGTTCCTCCTTGAGTTCATGCCCCGACTGCACTTAATGATGGAATATGACTTGGAAGTTTAAGCCCAACAAACTCTTTCCTCCCTTGAGCTACTTTAGCTCAAAGTGTCATACCACAGCAAGAGAACAAGACTAGGGTCATCAGCTATTGGGCCTTAGTGGGCTTGATGCTGGGCCATCCTGTTACCATGCGATAAAATGTCACAGAAATTGAATGTTATTAGGCCCCCAAACCACAAGGTGGACACACAGAGACAGGCTTCAGCACCACATAGATGGATGCAAACAAGACTAGCCTCAGCCGGCTCTAAAGACACTATGACGTCAAAGCATGAAGTGTGGTCCAAATGCCTTCAGGCCACTCTGGCTATGCTCCTCCCCTCTCCCAGTCTGTTTCCCCAGGAAATTCCCTGGGCTCAGCTGACAGGAGGAAAAAGACTCGACTGGGATCATAGCCAAATCTGCGCACTGTGTGGGTGCCACCCAGAAGTGGACAGCTGCAGGGTGTGGCTACTTCAGGGGCATCTTTAAGGACAATGGCAAATGGAGCTATTCCCACTGTGCAGGAATCAGAGCGAGGCCTGTGGTTGTGCAGTTTGGGTGGATGGAGATGTAGCATGTGTGTGCTCACACTCCAGGCCCTGGACTCGGGCCCATGGCCAGACTGGAGTGGGGTTGGTCCGCCGGTCAGTGGTTCAGAAGTGACATTATTAGAAGATGGTGCCCAGGAAGTCTGGGAGTGGGTCGTGTTCTAAATGAACCAAAGCCACAAAGACATCTGTGTCCCGTGTGGATGTTCACAAGAGGAGGAGCTTAGCGGAGGGGAGCTTTCAACCCTGTCCCAGTCACACTGCCATCACCATCTCTAGGGGATCATGAACCAAGTGGCCATAGTTACAGGTCAGAAGCTCAGTTACGTGTTCTCCTCTCCCAGGACCCACCACTAAGTGCCCATCTGCAGCCACAAAGACCAAACTGAGCCCTCAACAAGGTGCCAGGCACCAGGGTGATGGATTGGAAACATTGGGTAGCTCTCACCATGGCAGAGATAACATTTTGTCTGGGCTGTAAGGGACACAGTTCTGGGTAAGGATTTGCCTTACTTCTCACAGTGTTTCTTCCCACAGTGCCATCCATGGACACACAGACAGAGGTTTTAGCCACCATCATGGCTTTTGACTAATGACTGTTCATTCCATGGAGTGTAGTGTGGCTGTGGGCCTAAGCTCAAGGATGTCTGTGGTCCTTTCAAGTTCTACATCAGCCAGAAGAAGCTATTTAGATGGAGCAGTAAGGTGGCCTTTCTGGGACTCATCCATAGCTCCAGCCAGGTATGCTGCCTACAAAGCTGGGACTAGACATCCTGTATGCGGTTTGAGTGCTCAGTGCATGATACAGCTGTGGTCCAAACTCACAGGTCCTGAAATCAAGATGTAGATGTAGAAAGAGCACTACTCCTCACTCCCAGTGATCATCAGCAAAGGTTTGCTTCCAGTCCCCAAGATCTTATGTTCTGCTGATCAGGAAGTCTTAGGTCCAAAGCTTCTACAAGAGTCCCAACACTGTCCTGTAAACTGAGAAGCCCTGGTGACCACTGGGCAATTCTCTGCCTATGACTTAACAAGTAAAGGAAGAGGTTGTTATGCTGGCTGAGCCATGAGGAAATTCGATAGTTGATCCCATGGTGGATGTAGGAAGGATGTCTAGGAAACAGGAGACCCCTCACCTCAGCACCACCACCACCACACCCCATGATCGAAGCCAAGAGGGAACCACCACAGCTGGTCCAGGCAGGATGGCTGAGGCAGGTAGCAAAGAAAGCAGAGAGAAGGTGGTTGGGATTGGAGAGTACAGACTGAGGATGGCAGGGCTAAGGAAGTTGGGTACCAAAAAAGGTTTGCTGAAAGGTAAACAAGCCACACAGGCTTGAGTGAGCATCCTGACACAACAAAGAGGAGCCTTAAGAGTCATTGCAGGTGAGAGCACAGAGATGCTAGCTCACCAGGAATAGAGCCAGGGACGCACGCCCGGGTTCACACCCATGATGTGAATCCATCAATAATCTCCAGGAGCCTCATTGCCTGACACACTACCCTTTCAGCTGAATCTGACCAATGAGGGACTGAGGCGCAGGGATGTTGGAAGCTTGGGTGTTTCTCACAGGTGAAAAGAATCACAGCCAGCCTCTGCCTGCAAGAGTGCTGGCATTAGCCACAGCTCTAAGCAACCTGCTTCTCCAGCAAAGAGCAAGGACACTGCAGAGAAAGAGGAGAGACTCCTTCCACATTCCAGGGCAGAGCATCAATTTAAGTGGGTGTCTCAGCTCCTAGGCAAAAGGTCAGACATGAACAGCCCTGACAAAGCTTTGTCGAAGGACCTCGGCCATGGGAGAGGACTGTAGACAGAAAGGACAGGGAGAGGAATGAAGAACTGGCATAAGAAGAGAATAAGGGGCCAAGCAGAACAAGGTCAATGCTTTAGGCTCCCCATGGAGCCAAGGGTCATCCAAATATTAGCCAAACACTGTATCTGAAGGCGAGCTCGCTTCTGGGTGCTTACCTAGTATGGTAACCATGATATGCTTATGTTCTTAGCATTCTGGAGGTTGAGGCAGGAGGATAAAGAGTTTGACTCCAACTACCCTCAAATTTTGGGCAAAGTTCTCTGACCACAGGAGCTCTGGGCAGGTTTAGAGGAACAGAAGCAAACAGCAGAAAGTACACCCTCCCCACAGGTGTCTGGCAGACTCTTTCAGAGGGGCAACAGGAGAATGGTTGCATTGGGTGAGTTTGAAGTGGCGTTTTATTTGTCTAATTAATAAATTTTATGAATACGGGGGGGGGGGGGGGCGGTTGCCTGCATGTGTGTCTGTGTACCACATTTATGCCCAGTGCGCAATGAGGCTAGAAGAAAGTATTGGGATCCACTGGAACTGAAGTTATAAATGCTTGTGAGACACCATGTGACTGCTAGGACTTGAACCCAGGTCCTTTGAAGGAGTAGCCAGTGGTCTTACACACCAAGCCATCTCACCAGGCCCTGAACTGGCATTTTAAATGGGATGTGGTAGGTTTTTTTTTTTTTTTTTTTTTTTTTTTTTTTTTTTTTGTCTCACATCTGAAAAGACCAGAAAAGCTACATGATCTGTTGAAGGTCTTACCTGAACAGGGAAGCAGGAGTCTGCCAAGCTGGTTCACTGGCTCATTTGCTCTCAGCACCTGCTTCTGCACACATTGACCCCAGCCCCTGTGCTCCTGTGGTCCTGGATACATTTAGAGGCCTGTGTGGATGCTCCTAAACCCATTACTGGAGATGGACATAGTATGCTTATGTTCCCAGCATTCTGGAGCCTGAGGCAGGAGGATGAAGGGTTTCAGGCCAGCCCAAGCTGCACAGCCAGACCTGTTCCTCAGCATCTGTGAAGATATTAGGTCACTCTGTCCTCACTGACTCCTGCACCCCTATGGCTCTTTCCACTGTTTGGAGAAGAGTGCAGCTGGCCAAAAGTTCCCCACACGCAGCAGCCACCAGGACAGGCCTTTGGTGTGGCAAGTGCTGGTGGGTCATCTTTTTCCCTTGTTAATTTGAATTCTTCCCATACTTTGGCCGTGAGACCATTTCTCGTGAATACCTCCATTCCACCGGCTGCCTTTGCATGTTCCTAAAGTGTCCTCTGATAAATGGACTCTGATAAATGGTCTTAGTTTGAAAATAACCCAAGACGTCCTTTTTCTCAGAGACCGGTTTGTTTTAGAAAGCTGCCTACATTAAGCTTGCAAAGATATACTTGTGTGTGCCCATCTAAAAGCTTTCTTTTTTCACATTTAGACCTGTAATCCATCTGAAATTGATTTTCATACAAGGGGAAAAAAGGGAAGGAGGTGTCACATGCAGACAATTCAATTACTGAAGAGTCAGCCCTTCTTTCCTTCACTCCTTCTTTCCTATACCTTCATCTTGTCTTTATTTCAGATCTCTCTCTCTCTCTCTCTCTCTCTCGCTCTCGCTCTCGCTCTCGCTCTCGCTCTCCCTCATGAAAGTCCAGCTCATTCACCATCTCCCCAACAAAGCACTCTTTTGGTTCTAGGTTCTAGAATTTAATCTTGAATCCCACACCATTCTCAGTTGTCACATCCCTCTTCCCGCCTGCTCTGACCTGCCTGCAACTCTTCTTTTTATTGTTTCTGTGACCTTGGCAGGCCTGGGAGAGCACTGGCCATGCCACCTGTAGCCTGTCCCCGAATGTGTTCTTTTCTGTTGTCTCTTCCACGAACAGACTCAGGTTAGCATACTCCAAAAGCGTCACTATCACCTGGTGGGAAATGCCTGTCTCCTCACACTGCCTCTGAGCTGAGGCCCCTGAAACCCAGTGACATTGCTGGATGTGGCTTTGTGTGCTGGCTGGAGGTGGTGCTGGCTACCACTCTCTACTGTGCTTTCTACTCTTTTCCTTTGAGCTTTGGGAAATAGTGGCTGAGCCCCGCCCTGACTTAGAGATGTGGGGAGCATGATGATCTGCATGTCCTAAAGGTGGAGAATCTAAACAACACTCATGGAAATTCTAGAACAGAGCTCTTTGCTTGCCTGCTTGCCTATTTGCTCAGTCAGTTATTGATGGTCACATGACTCATGATTATTTAGTCCTTGTATTATCATCTCTAAAAGTTCAGTATTAAGGCTGGGGAGATGGTTTAGTCAGTCAGGTGCTTGCTTTGTATGAATTCAACGCTTATAACTTACATTTTAAAAAAAA
>CABHPR010140827.1:13831-26177 GCA_902168415.1 Peromyscus melanophrys | reverse complement strand
ACATGGTGGCTCACAACCATCCATAACTCCACTTCCAGGGGATCTTCTGACCTCCTCAGATGCCAAGCACTCACATGATCGTGCAGACATACAAGTTAGCAAAACGCTCATACACATAAAATAAAATCAATGAATCTTTAAAATAAAGAATTGGTTAAGGGAAGACTCATTTTTCTTCTTAAAAAGAAGCTTTTAGGTGTGTGCACGGGTATTGGTGAAATTAAGGCCACTCCACATAGTTAAAAGGGAGATTTATTTTGTGGGGTAACTTACAAGTGAAGGGATAGGCTACAGGGTCTGGGAAAGTACGGCGGTGTTCTCTAGAGAACTCTGCTCGGTCTACCTTCAGCGTCCAGGGTCCAGGAACCAAGAGAGCCTGCGCATCCGGAACTCGGGTCTTCAGCGTCCTCTCTCTGCCCTGCCTTGTAGGTGTGACCATTACCGAAGTCTCAATGGAGGTTGGAACTTCCAGGTCAAAGCTGGAATGGCTACCCACTACCCACGGGAGTGCAGGGGCCTGCAGAGGCAAGAAGAGGGCACTGGAGTCCCTGGAGCTGGTGTTTCAGGGAGTTCTGAGCCACCTGATGTTGTGTGACAAAACTTTTTCTGGGGAGACACAGCACACACACATCTACACACCCTAGACAGGGAACCCACCATGACCAAAGTACAGATAACATCGAAGTCCAACTTGGTGAACCAATGAGTTTTATTGGGGTTATTTAAAGAAATAGAGGTAAAGGGTCACTTCCAGGGGCAGAAATAACTCAAAGACAGCTGCATCACCGAGGCCACCCCAGCATGGGTGACAGCCACAAAGCTGGGAACCTGGAGCACACAGGTCAGACTGTGTCCTTTCCAGGTGCCTCAGTTGGTCTAACCCTCTTTCTCAATTGAGGCTCCTTTCTCTCATAATTATGGCTTGTGTCAAGTTGACATAAGCCGGGCGGTGGTGGCGCACGCCTTTAATCCCAGCACTCGGGAGGCAGAGGCAGGCGGATCTCTGTGAGTTTGAGGCCAGCCTGGGCTACCAAGTGAGCTCCAGGAAAGGCGCAAAGCTACACAGAGAAACCCTGTCTCGAAAAACCAAAAAAAAAAAAAAAAAGAAAGAAAAAAAAGAAAAAAAAAGTTGACATAAAACAGACCAGTACAAGAAACAGTTTCATAAAACAGACCAGTACAAGGAACAGTTTCCTGGCAGGATGGAATGTTTCAGTCTCTGAGGAAACTGTTACACCGTATCTGATGAGGGTTTTGGGAATCCATCTCTGTCCTCTAAGTGTAGTATGAGCTCGTCCTCCAGCCCTCTAGCCCTCCTTTTATGAGACAGCATCTCACACATCCTAGGCTGGCCTAGAACACCCAGTCTTCCCATCTCTGCCTTCTGAATGCTGGAATTACATACGCTTTCCGTCACACCTGTCCAAAGGACTGTCTAAGAAGTTAGGGTTTCCACTGCTGTGAAGAGACACCATGACCACGGCAACTCATACAGAAAAACATTTCATTGGGGTGACTTGCTTACAGTTCAGAGGTTCAGTCCATTATCATCATGGTGGGGAGCATGGCGGTCGGTGTGCAGGCAGACATGGTGCTGGTGACATCTTGATCAGAAGGCCACAGGGAGTGGAGGGCAACACTGGGTGGTATCCTGAGCATATATGAAACCTCAAAGCCCTTCTCCACAGTGACAAACTTCCTCTAACAAGGCCACACCTACTCCAACAAGGCCACACCTCCTAATAGTGCCACTCCCTTTGGGGGTCATCTTCTTTCACACCACCACAAGGACTTTTCTTGATTTCTAATTTTTGTTTTTTGTTTTTTAAGACAGGGTTTCACTATGTAGACCAGGATAACTTAGGGTTCACAGAGATCAGCTCATCTCTGTCTCCTGGGTGTTGGGATTAAACGCCTCTTCCATAACAACTTTCTGATTTCTGATCTCTTCACCTGTTTCCTAGTAGTCAGTATTGTGGCCTATCCTCTACTATAAGAGTTTCTTTGTCTAGTGAATTCCCAGTCTCCATCACTTTCTTGCCACTCTCTGGTGTGGTATGGAGAAACGGTCTCTATACTCTTAAGCAGCCAGTGCTTTTAACTGCTGAGCCATCTCTCCAGCCCGGAATAATGTATTTCTTTATAGCATTTACTATGAACTGTAATTTTACTTATTTCCAACCTTAGTGTTAGGGATAGAATTTGGCCTTTATGCATGTTAATCAAGCACTCCACACCCCTTCCTTACATAGCTAAGACAAAACTTACTGGTTTTCTCCTTCAGACTCTACCATTTGATGATGTATCTGTTCTTTAGGGCCCACAGGCAATTTCATGGAGACATTTGAATCCTTTACTCTCTCCTATATCCTGGATTCAGTATTCTTCAGATTCTTAAGTCCTTCTGGTTCTTGTGTTCAGACTTCAGTACTGCGTCTTTAATACTCAATAAACTTATACTAGCATTATATAACTTTTGGGGTGTGGTTGTTTGAATAAGAATGGACCCCATAGGCTTATTATTTGAATTTGTAGTCACCAGGGAGTGGCACTATTTGAAAGTAGTAGAAGGCGTAATAGGTGTGGCTTTGTTAAAGAAAGTGTGTCACTGGGATGGGCTTCGAGGTTTCAAAAGCCCTTGCTAGGCCCAGGCTCTCTGTTTCTCTACCTCAAGATATAGCTCTCGGCTACTGCTTCAACAACTGCCTGCATGCTGCCATGCTCCCCACCATGATGACATGGACTAAACCTCTGAAACTGTAAGTAAGTGCCCAATTAAATCCTTTCTTTCATGAGAATAGTGACAAAGACCGAATTTGGTACCAGGAGTTGGGTATTGTTCCAACAGGCCTCACCATGTTGTTTGTTGGAGGAATATGGAAGATTTTGGGACTTTGGACTAAAAAATTGGTCAAGTGCTTTAAGTGGGGCTTAATGGGCCAACCTCGTAGGAGCAAGGACAGTAGTGTTGAGAGCAATGTGAGCCCAGTTTAAGAAGTTTCAGAGGGGAAGAATACTAGTAAATGGCCTAGAGACCACTCTTGGGATATTTTGTCAAAGAATGTGGCTGTTTTCTGCCCTTGTGGTAAAAATTTGCCTGAAGCTAAATCGTGGAGTTTTGGCAGAGGAGATTGCAAGACAGCTTAGTATTGACATTGTCCTGTGGTTTTTAGTGGTCACTCTTACGCAGTTTTTCGAGACAGGGTTTCTCTGTGTAGCTTTGCGCCTTTCCTGGAACTCACTCTGTAGCCCAGGCCGGCCTCGAACTCACAGAGATCCACCTGCCTCTGCTTCCCAAGTGCTGGGATTAAAGGCATGTGCCAACACCGCCCAGCCCAGCTGAGTTTCTAACTTGTAAAAAGGAATCAGAGAAAAGTTTAAGCAGTAAGGAAACCATCAACACCAGAAATCTGATGCAAGTGTGACTGAATAAGGGGGCCAAGTTCTAGCCCCAGCAAGCTGCAGAACCTTGTAGCTTCAGCCACATGGTTCTGGCTTTAGGGTCAAGGACACAAGAAAGGGGTTGTAGAATCTCTCTCTCTCTCTCTCTTCGGCTAAGAAAAGCTGCTGAGGCCAGGAGCGTATCAAGAATGCACTTGCGTGGAGGCCATGTGTGAAGCTGTGAAGGAGAAGCCTGGATTTCATTGGAGACCCAAAATGCTGGACATGCCAGAGTTGTGGGATACTTGTCAACGAGAGTGGCAGAGCAGGCATGGAACCAGCCCAAGAGAGAGAAGTGTGTTGCAGCCAACAAAGCTGAACGGAGCTGGAGATCTGAAGAGTGTTTTGACATCAGACATGGAGATGCAGAATTTGGAGTTCGCCTTTCTGGTTTTGGGTCAGTATTTCTTCACTATGTTCCTTTTCCTCCCTTTGGTAATGGTAATGTATATTCTGTGACATTGTGTGTTGGAAGTATGTGATACACTTTTTGATTTTGATTTTACAGAGGTTTACAGTTAAGAGATTGATGAGTCTCAGAAGAGACTCTGAACTTTAGACTTTTATATAGTGTTGAGACTGTGATAGACTATTGGGACTTTTGAAGTTGAACTAAATGTGTTTTTTTGAATTATGATATAGCTATAAACTTATGGGGGTCAGGGAGTTGAGTGTGGTGGTTTGAATAAGAATGGCCCACATAGGCTCATTATTTGAATGCTTAGTCATCAGGAAGTGACACTATTTGAAAGGATTAGAAGGATTAGGAAGTGTGACCTTGTTGGAGGAAGTGTGTCACTATGGGTAGGCTTTGAGATTTCAAAAGCCCACACCAGGCCCAATCTCTCTCTCTGTGTGTCTGTGGATCAGGATGTAGCTCTTAGCTACTATTCTAGTACCTGCCTGCAGGCTACCATATTCCCTAGCATGATGTAAATAGACTAAACTTCTGAAACTGTAAGCAAGCCCACCCAAATGCTTTCTTTCTTAAGAGTTGCCTAGGTCATGGTGTCTCTTCACAGCAATAGAACATTGACTAAGACAGGGCGTCGGTGTTAGGATTGAATCCAGGGCCTTGGGCATGCTAGGTAAGCATCACTGAGCTACATCCTCAGGTCCATAACTTGTTTCTGATAATGTGTAATTTTTGCAGATATCTGCAGAGGGAGAAATGGTTACAGCCTTGAGTTTGCAAACCTCCAGAGATGACCAAAGGAATGGAAGAAAGAAAATAGGAAGGAAGCAGAGGTCAAAAGACAGTGGGCCCAGATCTAAGACGCGCCATATTCCAGGACACAGGTAATAATTACCACAAAGTAGCAAGAAAATCCAAAGAGAGCCTGATTAATTCATTGCAACCCACTTTCTGTTTACTGAGAATCTACTCCCCGCCCAGCATTTGGTAGTGATAGGAAGATGAATCAGAAGTTGTTTCTTTCCTGAAGGAAGTCAGTGAAAAAGAGAAATCCGTAAACAAAAACTTACAAAACAATGTGTGGTAAGTATTATAATAAGAGTATTCACAAAGTGTTCTTGGAGCCAGCTTAGAGGGTGACTAAGGCTCAGCACAGAGGTGGGTAAAGGTGGGCGTTGTGATGATTGAGACTTTAGCAGCCTGAAATGGGTGACATGCTGGGAAGACAGCACAGCCTTGTGGAGCCTGGGCCCTTGTGAAATTGGAAATCATTTTGCTTAGTTTCAGTGGGAAGCAGGGACTGGTGATGTTTTGTAAAGAGTTTATCACACAGTTATGGAGCCTGGTCTTTATTCTCTACCTAATAGTAGGCTGTCATCAAGGTTGTTTTTTCTTTTCTTTTTCTTTTTCTTTTATTCTTTTTTTTTAAACAAAGGATCTATGACTAGCTGCCTAGAGATCCCTGATCCAGCCTAGTCGGTATGACTACCAATAACAGTCATGAAGACCACAATATCTGTGCTGAGAAGGCACAAGAGTCCAACCATGACCCCAGTTCAGACTGATAGTTTCTCTTCCTGAGCAAGACATTAAAATGATGCAGGAAGAGGAACTTTTAAAACTGGCCAAGCTACTCTAGCTTGCTTCAGAGAAGGGCTTCCCAGAATGGAAGGAGCAAGACTCCAGCAACGTCATGTTCCATTCCTGAAGGATAAGGAGAAAGGGACCATCTGCCTCTCACGAGGAGGGACAAGACCATGAAGATATATGACAACCACTATGTCATATCCGTGATGGAGCTGAAGCCAAGTGCTGGGCCTGGAATACACACTGACGTTGCTGATGAGGTCCTAAACCTGAGCTGCTTGCCATCTACTCCCTAAATGTCAAGAATGCCCAAAAGTACAAAACAAAGTTGTATAAATTCTATACAGCATATAAATTTTAAATCTTTAATTCAGAGTTTTGTTATGGCAAACATTCTCATAACTGTTACCCTGGTCAAAATATAAACCATTTTCATTCCCTCTGAAAGTCTCCTCATGCCCTTCTAGGGTTGATCTGGCCTCTTTCCCAAGGCTACAACCAGTATCTATTATTATGTTTTGGTAATCTTTTGACATATAGAAATCCAAGGTTAGGGATGTGGCTCAGTTGGTAGAGTGCTGCCCTAGAATGCATGAAGTCCTGGGTTAGATTCTCAGGGCTGAAAAAAATCAGACACAGTGGCTCACAACCGTAATCTCAGCAGTTGGGAAGTAAAAGCAGGAGGATCAGATGGTGTTGCTAACTCCTGAGCGCGCGCGCGCGCGCGCGCGCGTGTGTGTGTGTGTGTGTGTGTGTGTGTGTGTGTGTGTGTGTACAAACACACACACAACCTAGAGCTGATACAGTACCATTTCTGCTGGCTGTTTTTGGTTTTATTTATTTATTTATTTATTTATTTATTTATTTATTTATTTTGAGATAAATTCCTGTTATGTAGCTCCAACTTCCAATCTGTCCGCCTTAGCCTTTCAAGTATCACAGGTTTTTGCCACCATGCTTAGCAATTTCTAGTGTATTCTTTTGGTCAGTGCCATCATAGACTTTGTAAAAATTCAAAGGGTTAGTGGGATAAAGTTGTAGATGAATGAATGGTAAAATTGTGTGTGTGTAGGGACAGGGAATGGGGCCATGCATGTGTGGAGAACAGAGGTTAATAGGGGGTGTCTTTCTCCTTTTTTTTTTTTTTTTTTTAAGAGACAAGGTCTCACTAAGTAGGCCCAGCTGGACTAAAACTCTACACTATGTAGACTTAGCTGGCCTTGAACTCACAGAGATCCACCTGCTTCCCGAGTGCTGGGACTAAAGGCCTGCATTGTCATGCCTGACCCTCCATCTTAATTTGTGAGACAAGCTCTCTCACCGAGCCTTGTGCTTACTGGTTTTGGCTAGACTGGCTGGTTATCTAGCCCCTGAGATCTGTGTGTTTGGCACTGGGGTTATGGAAACATGAGTTTCTATACTTTCACATGAGTGCTGAAAATCATAATTCAGGTCCTTATGAATCAGGTAAGCAGAGGAGATAATTTAGTCTGGACCCTATCTGGCTTTGGTTATATATAACCTCCCTTTTGTAGTAATGCGCTTGACAGCCTAGGTCCCTGACCTTAGTATGCACACATGCTCCTCTCCAATTAACTCACCTAACAACCCCAGAACCCTCTAGAACCCTCATGTTCATTGGGTTACACATATGCAATCTCTGAACAATAGTATAAATTCCTCTGCCCCAGTAACAATCAAATTTAGATAGTTCTATCAATGTGTATTCCCACGTGCCTGATATGAAGACTGGAAAGGCTGATCCAGCCTGAACTGCTTTGGGGTTCATGCCCTAAGGCAAAACTGTGTCTTTATTTTATTTTATTTTATTTTATTTTATTTTATTTTATTTTATTTTATTTTATTTTATTTTATTTTATTTTATTTTATTTGAGGCAGGGTCTCTTTACACAGCATTGGCTGTCCTGGAACTCAGTATGTAGACCAGGCTGACCTTGAACTCATGGAAGCCTGCCTGCCTCTGCCTTCCAAATTCCAGGATTAAAGATGTGTGGCACCATGCTTGGTGATTTTATGAATTTTTATTTATTTCATTTATTTTTTATTTTATTTTATTTTTTTTTTTGGTTTTTCAAGACAGGGTTTCTCTGTGTAGCTTTGCGCCTTTCCTGGAACTCACTTGGTAGCCCAGGCTGGCCTCAAACTCACAAAGATCTGCCTGCCTCTGCCTCCCGAGTGCTGGGATTAAAGGCGTGCGCCACCACCGCTCGGCGATTTTATGAATTTTTAATTATGCGTATGTCTCTCTGTGTTAGGGGAGTATGAACATGAGTGCAGATGCTTGTGGAGGCCAGAGTATTGGTTACTTGTGCTGTGTCACCCCGGGCAAGGTTTTGTCACACAACAGTTTAGTATCTGGCTGGTCTTGGTTCATGTTTGTTTGCTTGCTTGTTTGAGACAGGATGCTATACATCCTAGTCTGGCCTTGAATTGCTATGTAATTGAAGGAGACTCTCGACTTCTGAAACTTCTACCTCTACCTTTTGAGTACTGGGTACGTGTGCTACTGTGCCCAGCTGATAGAGTGTTGGAGATCAAACCCAGGCAGAGTTCATGCTAAGTACGTATAGTAACAACTAGGACATATCCCCAGTTCCCTCCTTTTAAACTATGTATTTATTTTTAATTATGTGTGTGCAGAGTCGGCCTGTGCCTGTGAGTGTGGCTGCTCTCTGAGCCCGGAAATGTCTGATTCTCTGTGAGCTGAAGTTAACGGCCATGTGAGTAGCCCAACATTGGTGCTATGAACTGAACTTAGGTCTTTGAGAGGGCAGTCAGCATTATTAACCTCTGAACTGTCTCTCCAGCCCCCTAGCCCTTTAAAAAACTTAAAAAGAAAAACATTTATTTCATAATTGGGCAGTGGTGGCACATGCCTTTAATCCTACTACTTGGAAGACAGAGGCAGGCAGATCTCTGTGAGTTAAAGGCCAGTCTGGTCTACAGAGTGAGTTCCAGGACTACACAGAGAAACCCTGTCTTGAAAAACAAAAACAAACAAACAAACAAACAAACAAACAAACAAAAAACCCTAAAAAAATTGAATTAATGTGTCTGTGTGTGTTTGTGCACACATGTGCATGAACCCACCATGGCACCTGTATGGGAACCAGAGGGTAACTTTTTAGAGTCTGTTCTCTCCTTCCAAAGTGGTTTTATTGCTGAGCCATCTTGCTGGTCCCACAGCACTCTTTAAATGTTTGAGACAGAATCTCACTATGTAGCCCTGACTGGCCTGGAACTCACTCTGTAGACCAGCTGGCCTCAAACTCACTATGTAGATCAGGCTACCTGGGAACTTTTGGGGATCCTCCTGCCATGGCCTTCCTATTCACTTAAAAAGTTTTTTTTTTCTTTCTAACTTTACTTATCTGAGTGCACGTGGTGTGTGTGTGAACATGTATGCAGGAACATGCCACATGCCACAGAGTGCCATGTAAGTATGTAGGCTCTCTCCTTCCACCAGGTGTGTGCTAGGGTCAAACTCAGGGCATCAGGCTTGTCCTTTACCTGTTGTTTTTAACAAAATCTTAATCATTCGATTTTAGCAATTAAAGACTCGGGAGACAGATGCTGGGGTGAAAGCCTGCTAGCTCAGAGAGCCAAAGAAAGCACCCAGCTGACCTTCCTCCTCAGCTAACTTCCAGAAGCCTCCCGCCTTCTCCTGTGCTGTCTCAAAACCAGCTCTTCACACTGAATGTTCCTCCCTTCTACTTCCTGTGCGTCTTTCTATCCGTCCTCCTGACTCCCTTTACTCTATGGTTTTTTTTCCTAATAATCCTATGTTCACTTCCTGTCAACTGCTTGCTCTGCCTCTTGACCTATGGTTGACTTGATTTAGTCCTGTTTACAATATCTAAGCAGAAAGCTCTTGGATTAAAGGTGTGTGCTAGGGCTGAGCCACACCACAACTAGAAACAGGTTTTTCCAGTTGATAACGAAATCTCATGGTTCATAGTGTGATCAAATATCCTGCGACATTTACCAACTGAGCCATCTCACCAGCCTGTGTTGTTGATGATGATAATCCAGCAGAATGTATCAGTAGGTCCTCTCCCATCCTTCCCCTGCCTTCCCTTCTCTCTCCTATGATCCCAGTACTCAGGAGGCTGAGACAGGAGGATCATAAATTCCAGACCAGTATATAGCCAGCTTTTGTCTAAACTAAAGGAAGAGGAAGAAGAGGAAGAGGCTAAACTATATTAAGAATGCTACCATGGGGCTGGAGAGATGGCTCAGCGGTTAAGAGCACTGGCTGTTCTTGCTAGAGGACCTGAGTTCAATTCCCAGCAACCACATGGTGGCTCCCAACCATCTGTAATGAGATCTGGCGCCCTCTTCTGGCATACAGGCAGAACACTGTATACACAACAAATAAATCTTTAAAAAAAAAAAAAAGAAAAGAAAAGAAAAAGAAAAAAAAGATTGCTAGCCTGGAAAGAGGGCTGAACTAATGACTCAAGTTTTCCTTTTTTAAACTTTTTACAAAGTTTAAAGTTAATTTAATTTTACATTTCTTAGATTCATTAATTTTATGTGTAGTGTGAGTATGTATATGCACCACACACATACATGGTGTACTTGGACTCCAGAAGAAGGTATCAGATCCCCTGGAACTGGAGTTATGGATTACCATGAGCCATGTGGGTGCTGGGAACTGAACCTGGTCTGCTGTAAGAGCAGCAAGTGCTCTTAATGGCTGAGCCAACTCACCCGCCCTTTTAAATCTCCGAGGCAGTAGGGGAAGTTTACTTGAGAACTAGATTAGGGCAGAGAGCATTTTCCAGAAGATTGAGGTTGAAACAGACAGTTTGGTGTCTTTTTTGTTGTCTTCAGTGCTAGGGACCGACCTAGGGCTTACCCATTCACCTACAGTAGGTGAGCACCCTGCAGCTGAGCTCTCCTCCAGTTTCTATTTAGTGTTTGGATGTGAACCAGAGGTCAGACTCTCTTAGTCATGGGCTATTCCTTTGGAATGAGAAAGGGGACATGAATAAACAGGGTAGACTTACTGATGGCAACAGCCCGTTCCAGTAGAGTCTGTAGACCTTGAGCTTTATAAGAAATCACCCAACTGTTTTCCCAAGGCAGTCTCCACTTTTAGAAGCAGAGCATGGGAGTTTCAGTTGTCCCAAGTCCTCCTCAGCACTTGTCAGTCTTTTTTAATTTTAGACATTCTGGAGGATGTGAAGTGGTATTTCATTGTGGTTTTGTTTTTCCCTGACAATTAGTAGCATTATGAATGCTTTCATGTGATCGCTAGCCATCTGTATGACTTTTAAAAGAGACATCAGTTCAAGTCTTTTGCTTATGTAAAAAATATTGGGGCTAGAAGCGTGGCTCGGTTGGTAGACTGCTTGCCTAGCACACACGAAGTCCTGGATTGGATCCCAGGCAACCAGATATGATGGCATATCCAGTGCTGAGGAGCTGTGAGTAGGAGAATGAGAAGTTCATTGTCATCCTTAGCTACGTATTGAATTTCAGAGCAACCCAGACTGCACAAGACTTTATTGTCCCTTCAAAATTAAAGGATGGGACTTGATTTGTTATTATTGAGTCATAGGTTTTTTTAAAAAATACATATTTTTTTATCCTCTGCTAAATATGTGTTGCAAATTCGTATTAATGGACCAGAAGATTCATTACTATTTTTATTACTATGATTTTATTTATTTATTTTTGTCTTATAAGATAGGGTTTTACACTATAGCCCAGGCTAGACTCATTAGCCTCGGACTCACAGAAATCCTTAAGTCTCTCAAGTACTGGCCTGTAACACTGTAGTCAGCTTTCAATCTTATTGAGATATTAATTATTCATAATTTGATTTATAAATTCAATGAAATTCCAATAATAGCCCTAGTAGTTTCTCATGGAATTTGCCAAGACAATTCTGCAATTTAAATAAAAATGAAAGCCAGGCTAGGAGTGGTGGTGTATGCCTGTAATTCCCAGTGCTTAGGGAGGGCCACGCATGTGAAGATATTGTGTTCCCCAATATATTGTGAACACTAATAAACTTATCTGGGGTCAGAGAACACAACAGCCACTAGATATAGAGGCCAGAAAATGTGGCACACTTTTAATCCTATCACTTGGGAGGCAAAGATCCATCCAGATCTCTGTGAGTTTAATGCCACACTGGAAACAGCCAGGCATGGTGACTCACGCCTTTAATCCCAGGAAGTGAGCCTTTAATCCCAGGAAGTGATGGCAGGAAGCAGAAAGGTATATAAGGCATGAAAACCAGGAACTAGGGTGGTTAAGCTTTCAGGCTTTTGAGCAGCACAGTTCAGCTGAGAGGCATCTAATCTGAGGAAACAGGATCAGCTGAGGAATTGGCAAGGTGAGGTGGCTGTGGCATCTTCTGTTTCTCTGATCTTCCAGCATTCACCCCATACCTGGCCTCGGATTTGTTTTTATTAATAAGACCTGTTAAGGTTCGTGCTACATCTGGCACCCAATGTGGGGCTCGAACCCATGACCCTGAGATTAAGAGTCTCATGCTCTACTGACTGAGCTAGCCGGGATCGGAGTTTAAGGCCAACCTGAACTATAGAGCAAGTTTGAGGCATCAATGATGACATCCTCTTTGAGGAAATAAAAAAGAGTAGGTTGCTAAGTTGGACTTAGTAAACATTTTTTAAAGATTTATTTATTTATATTATATACACCGGTGTTTTGTCTGTATATATTCTGTGTGAGAGTATTGAATCCCCTGGAAGTGGAATTACAGACAGTTGTGATCTTCCATGTGGTTGCTGGGAATTGAATCCAGGTCCTCTGGAAGAGCAGCTTATGCTCTAATAAATATTTTGTTTTCTTTCCTTCTTTCCTTCCTTCCTTCCTTCCTTCCTTCCTTCCTTCCTTCCTTCCTTC
>CABHPR010140827.1:0-13821 GCA_902168415.1 Peromyscus melanophrys | reverse complement strand
TTCCTTCCTTCCTTCCTTCCTTCCTTCCTTCCTTCCTTCCTTCCTTCCTTCCTGTCTTTTTATGACAGGATCTCACTATGTAGCCCTTGGTGACTTGGAATTCACTATGTAGACTAGATGATTTGGTTACTTTTCTATGGTTGTGGTAAAACATCATGACCTTAAGAAGGAGTTTAATTGGGCTTATGGTTCCAGAGTGTTAGAATCTATGATGTTGGGGTGTGGAGGCAGGCAGCTGGAGCAGCAATTGAAAATTCACATCTCATTGCATAGGCAGGGAGACCTCAAGCCCACTACCAGGGACACAGCTCCTCTAACAAGGTCATGCTTGGTAATCCTTCCAAATAGCCACCAGTCAGGGTGAAAGGACCAGGCAGACGCCATGGCAGGCTGCTCAGTCTTCTCTCAGAGATCAGGCCTCCATTTCAGCTTCCTGAGACTTGAGCAAACAGTTTCTGGGAGGGCCACAAACAAAAAACACAGCCCTTGCAGTAGCTCCCTTTCTGCACGTACTCTGATTGCTCAAGCTTCAGCCAGTTGTTTACTGTCTGTGACCCCTCACTAACTTAGAGCTATGTGCATGGGTCAAGGTCAGAGCCTGGGCCACTGAGTCAGCCCCCACAGTCAGTACAGGCTAGGCCAGACACCCTCCATGGCAGCTCAAGGACAAAGCCTGGGACTTGTCCAGGCCTGCCCAAAAATGAATAACTGTAATCTCCAACAAACCCTGTTGTACCCATTTCACGAAACCCCCAGAGACCACCAAGGAGCCGGTTTCCGATGCAAGCACATAAGGGTCCTTTTATTCAGGTTCAACCTGGGCCACCGCACGGCAGATGGAAGGAAATGTGGCAGCAGCCACGAGCCCAGGTGTAGAGGGTTTTTATAGGGAAAACCACAAGCCGGGAATTGGCAATTTGGGATTGGGTAGAAAAGGCAAGGTGATTTTTTGAAACTATTGGTCTAGACTTTGGGCGCGAAACCACAACCTGCTGAACAGGATTATCTGGACTGCTCAGAAGGATTATCTATATATCTCCAAGGGCCATAAACCAGACAAGATGTCTGCAGGAGGATACTGCTCTGTATCCATTCAAGTTGTCATGGCACATTCCTGAGCCTGTACCTGAGCCTGTAACATTAAGTCTAGGCCTTCACAACCCTAGCCAATTAAAAGTTACTAACCTGATTGCCACTCACATAAACCAATCCTGAGTCTGTTCCTATGTGGTCTGTAGATCCTAAGCCCCCCTTGCTTTAAAAACCCTGCCCCATTGCTACTCGGGGTCTCTCCTGCTCTGCTGCTGTGTCAGATGGACAGTCCCAAGTTAATGCATAACAATACAAAGACTCTTTGCTTTTGCATCCAATTCGGTCTCTTGGTGGTCTTAGGGGGACTCTGGGTACAACAAGGGACTAAATATTCAAATATATGAAACTGGGCCATTTTTGTTCAAACCACCATACCAGAATGGCCTCAAATTAGTCAATTTTTTAAAAAATAATTTATTTTTATTTTATGTTCATTGGTGTTTCACCTGCATGTATGTCTGTGCGAGGGTGTCAGAAGGCCAGGAACTAGAGTTACAGATATTTGTGAGCGGCTATGTTGGTGCTGGGAATTGAACCTGGGTCCTCTGGAAGAGCAGTCAGTGCTCTCAACCACTGAGCCATCTTTCCAGCCCCCAGTCAATGTTTTTAATGGCTTATTTACTTTATGTGTATGTGTGTGCACCCAAGCATATGTGTAGGCCTCACAAGTGGTCAGGTCCCTCCCCTGAGGAGCTCCAACTGCCAGGTTCCACCCACAGAACACTCTAACTGTCCTATTGGCTGGACCCTGCCTCTACCCCACAGAGTAAAAAGCCCAAGCTCCGGACTTGAAATCTCACCAAACACACCCTGGAAAGCTTCACCCTGAAAAGTTCCACCCCCCTCCACAAGAAACACTATATAAACCTTGCCTTCTGTTCAGTTCCCTGCTGTTTCTCACCTGAGCAGAGACAGCTGACCTGTTTTTTTCCCTCCCAATAAATCTCTTGTATGAGGTTTGTTGTGCAGTGTGTTACTTTGTGGTATTATTAGTTGGATCCTGACTGCCAGGATACCTTTCCATCTGAACTGTAATGCTCATAACATGTATGTGATTATATGCCTGCAGGTACCTGAGGACAGGAGCGGGCATTGGACCCCCTGGATCTAGAGTTACAGGTGGTTGTGAGCTGCTCGATATGGGTGCTGGGAACCAAACCCAGGTCCATGGCAAGAGTAGTATGTACTCTTACCCTCAAAAAAAAAAAGTGTTTCTCAGCTGGGCGATGGTGGCGCACACCTTTAATCCAGCACTTGGGAGACAGAGGCAGGTGGATCTCTGTGAGTTTGAGGCCAGCCTGGTCTACAAAGTGAATTCCAGGACACCTAGGACTATTATACAGAAACACCCTGTCTTGGGTGAAAAAAAAAGTTTCTCCAGCCTTACTCAGTGTTCTGCTTTTTTGGATGTTTGGATGTTTGGATGGTTTTGCCCTGTAGTCCCAGCTGCCAAATGATGGCCATTTCTTTACCTTTGCTTCCTGAATACTAGGACTAGAGATGTATTCCATCACAACCAAGTGTATAGGTCCATTAAAAAAATTGTGTGCATGAGTGTGTATGCACATGTTCTCATGCAGGTCAGAAGAAAACTTCAGGGAGTCGTTTCTCTCCTTGCACCCTGGGTTCCTGGGATAAACTCAGGTCATCATGCTTGTTCAGCAAGCACCTCTACCTGAGCTATCTTACTGACTCAGGACCAATCTTTTTAATGGAGAATTTTATTTTGTTTGCTTTGTTTATTTGAGAGAGGGTCTCCTGTGTAGTCTCAACTGGCCTAGACTTCCTTATGTAGACCAGGATAGCCTCAAACTCTAGAGAATGATCTCCTCTGCCTCCTAAAAGTTGGGATTAAAGGTGCGTGTCTTGCCGGGCGGTGGTGGCGCACGCCTTTAATCCCAGCACTCGGGAGGCAGAGCCAGGCGGATCTCTGTGAGTTCGAGGCCAGCCTGGGCTACCAAGTGAGTTCCAGGAAAGGCACAAAGCTACACAGAGAAACCCTGTCTCGAAAAAACCAAACCAAACCAAACCAAACCAAACCAAAACAAAAAAAAGGTGCGTGTCTCTATTCCTGGCTGGTAATTCGTTTCTTTTTTTCTTTTTCTTTTTCTTTCTTTCTTTCTTTCTTTCTTTCTTTCTTTCTTTCTTTCTTTCTTTCTTTCTTTCTTTCTCTCTCTCTCTCTCTCTCTCTCTCTCTCTCTCTCTCTCTCTCTCTCTCCTTCCTTCCTTCCTTCCTTCCTTCCTTCCTTCCTTCCTTTCTTTCTTTCTTTTTTTCCAAGGCAGAGTTTCTCTGTGTAGCCTTGAGCATCCTGGAATTCACTCTGTAGACTAGTCTGGCCTTGAACTCAGAGATCCACCCGCCTCTGCCTCCTGAGTGCCGGGATTAAAGGCATGTGCCACCACCGCCCAACCTCTTATTTTTTTTAACTAAGACTCTATCTGTCTATCTGTCTATAGTTATGTGAATGTTGGTGCATTGAGTGCAAGGCCTGTAGAGGCCAGAAGAGAGCATCAGATTCCCTAGAGCTGGAGTCACAGGTGCCCAATGTGGGTGCTGGGAACCAAACTCAGGCTCTGGAAGAACAGCAAGCGTATTTAACCATAGAGCTTTATCTCCAGGCCCTTAGCTCATTCCTTCGTCAAATGTTTGTTTTATACAGATGCACTATACTTCATTTATTTGTTCACCTATTTGAGAGACCTCAGTTGCTCCCACTTTTTGGCAATTATAAATAAAACTTTCTGTAAGCAGTTTTATGTGTAGACATAAGCTTTCAGCTTATTTGGGTAATTACCTAGGAATATGATTTGCTGGACTTTATAGTAGGGATATTTTTAGCTTGGATTTCTCTGTGTAACAGCCCTGGCTGTCCTGGAACAAACTGGCCTTGAATTTACAGAGATTTACCTGCCACTGCCTCTGGGGTATTGGAATTAAAGGAGTGTGCCACCACTGCCTGGCATGTTTAGCTTTCTAAGAAACTGTGTCACTTCCAAATCAACTGCATATTTTGTATTTCTATTAGTAGTGAATGAGATTTTCTGTTTCTCCACATCCTCACCAGCATTTGAAGGTATCAATGTTTTGGATTTTAGACATTCTAATAGGAGTACTGTGGTATCGCATGCATTTGTTTTCTAATAAAAACTGTGACAAAATTACTATTTCACCACTTTAAGTATAGTTCTGTGGGATTCAATACAGTCATGTGTTCATTCCTCCCGGGAGCCCCTGGCACTCTCTGACATTCTCTCACTTTTCTTTCAAAAATTTAATTCACTCTGATGAAAAAATAAGTATTTATCTATCTATCTATCTATCTATCTATCTATCTATCTATCTATCTAGCTATTTATTTATTTTTTGAGACAGGGTTTCTCTGTGTAGCCCTGGAACTCCGTAGACCAGGCTGACTTCAAATTCAGATATCTGCCTGCCTCTGCCTCCCAAGTGCTGGGTGTGAGCCACCACACTTGGTCACAGTATTTACTTTTGTGTATATGTACCTGTATGGAGTGTGTGTGTTTGTGTGTCTGTGTACTTGTGTGTGGGAGCATGTGAGTGCCATGATGCACATGTGTAGGTCAAAGGACAACCTCAGGTAATGGTCCTTACCATCTTCCTCCCTTGTTTTTGAGGCAGAGTCTCTCTTATTTGCCACTGTGCACAGTGCCCGAGGCGGACTTCCTTAGAATTCTCCCATCTTGTTTTTCATCCTGTTTCGGGAGTGCTGGGATTACATCTAGCTTTTACACAGGTTCTGGGGATCCAAATTCAGGTGGTGAAGCTTCTGTAGCAAGTGCTTTTACACATATTTTTGTGGCCCAAACGGTTTTTATTTTAATTAATTAATTATTATTGTTTGTATTAATAATTTATTATTTTTATTTTGGTGCACATGTAGTCATGTGGTCTAAAGACAATTTGCAGGAGTTGCTTCTTTTCTTCCATCATGTGAATCCCAGAGACTGAACTTTAGTCTTCAAGGCTAGGAAGCAAGGGCCCTTATCTGCTGAGCCATCTTCTAGCTTGTAAGTCATTGCTAATGCATCCTCTACTTCATGCTTGGTGAGTTAAAAAAAAAAAATTGTTGTTGCTATTGAGGATTAAACCTAAAATTCCAAGCATGCTGGTGAATCAGTCCTCCACCACTGATCTACAACCCCCAGAGGTTTTCATTTTTTTACGTCTTTCTGTGTAGTCCAGGTTAGCCTTGAATTCACTGTATACTCCAAGCTGATCTCAAACATCTCTTTCTCCAGAGTGCTGAGATTAAAGACATGTATCACCAATTCCTTGTAAATTTACTTCCTTTTGAAGGTGAGTAATGGGGATTGGAGAGATGGCTTAGCAGTTAAGAGCACAGGAAGCTCTTATAGAAGATTTTGGTTTGAGTCTCAGCACCCACACGACAGCTTGTAAGTATCTGTAACTCCAGTTCTAGGGAATTCGTTGCCCTCTTCTGGCCTCTTTGGGCACTGCATGGATGTGGTGCACAGACAAACTTGTAGGCAAAATACCCATGATCTTTTTTTATTTTTTATTTATCTTTTTATGTATAGTGTTCTGTCTGCATGTATCCCTGCAGGCCAGAAGAGGGCACCAGATCTCATTATAGATGGTTGGGGCCACAATGTGGTTGCTGGGAACTGAACTCAGGACCTCTGGAAGAACAGTCAGTGCTCTTAACCCCTGAGCCATCTCACCAGCCCTGATCTTTTCTTTTCTTTTTCTTTTTTTTTAATTAAAGAAGATGCTGGATGGTGGTGCACACCTTTAATTCTAGCACTCCAGAGTCATTGGCAGGTGAATCTCTGAGGTCAGCCTGGTGTACAGAGCAAGTTCTAGGACACCCAGGGCTATATATAGTCAAACTGTCTCAAAAAACAAAACAAAACAAAAACAAGAAACAAGAAATTAAAAATCTGAGTAATATCTTCATATATATATAATGAATTTTTATATATCCATTCATTTATTGATGGATATTTGCTGTTTCTACTTTTCAAATATTGCCAATAATGTTGCTGTGATTGTTGGTGTACAAATAATCTCTTTAAGACTCTGCTCTGACCCATGACTATAATGCCAGCATTCAGGAGATAGAGGCAGGTAGAATTCTGTGGCCAGCTTGGTCTACATTTTGAGTTCCAGGCCAGCTTGAGCAGCATAGTGAGATCCTATTATTATTATTTTTTTAATAACAGCAACAAAAACCCATCTACTTTTAGAGCTGGGTATAGTGGCAAAGTTATGTGGTTCTGTTACTTGGAAGGTGGAAGCAGATGGATCAAGAGTTTAAGGTCGGTGGAGACGCCTGTGTGTCTCCATCCCGTGGCACAGCTGTGTCCCCGAGATGTGGTTGGAATCGCTGAGCAACTGTCTGTCCTCCGGTTTAGCTGGCACGGAGTGGTGGTCATTAGTAAGCACCTGCGGTCCAGACTAACCCTCAAGCTCTGCCTCTTTGAAAAGGGGGGGCGGGGAGGGCGTGGCTCTGAACTCTTCCTGTGTTCCTGGACAGTGGGTTTGAAGCAGGAGGAGAGCAGGAACCTGAGCGCCACTTCCCTGTTCGTGATATGTTGACTCAACTCAGTGATTTTATTTCCAATAAAAAAAAGTTTCTGAATATATAAAAAAAAAAGAGTTTAAGGTCATCTTTGAGTACACAGTTTTAGGGAGCCTGGGATCAAGAGACTGTCTCCAAAACAACAAGAAAACCCAGACAAATCTGGGTGTTGCAAAGCACAGCACTGGAGAGGCAGGTGGATCTCTGTGAGTTTGAGTCCAGCCTGGTCTACATAGGAGTTCTAGTACATCCAGGGCTACACAGAGAAACCCTGCCTCAAAATCAAAAATGGAAAACAAGACCCTGCCTTCAATTCCTTTGAGTATATGCCGGATGTGAGATTGCTGGACCATATGGCACTTTATTTTTAATTTTTTGAAGAAATGCCATACTGTTTTCCACAGCAGCTGCACCATTTTACACTCCCACCAGCAATCCACACGGGTTCCAATTTCTCCACATCCTTGACAATTTTTTTTATTAATTTTATTAAATTCAAAAGGTTTATTTTTAATTATGTGTATGCGTGGTTTTTGTGGGGCTATGTGCACCTGACTGTGATTACCCGTGGAGGCCACAGAGGAAGTTGGTTGCACTAGAGCTGCATATACCAGGTAGTTTGACCAGCTTGGTCTGGGTGCTGGGATCTGAATTCTGGTCCTCTGGAAGAGTAGAATGAGCTCTTAACTGCTGACCTGGCTCTCTAGTCCCTATTTGTTATTTCACAGTAGTCTACCATTGAGTTAGAATCAAGTTCCAACTTTTTTTTTTTTTTTAAATATGGTCTCACTTATGTAGCCCTGGCTGGCCTGGAACTTACTATATAGACTCATAGAAACCTAACCTGCCTCTGCCTCTGGAGTGCTGGTATTAAAAGTATGTGCTACTACCTCAATCCCCCTTTCAAGATAGGGTCTTAACCTGGAACTCACTTGAACTTGTGATTCTCCTGCCTGCTTCCCAATTGTGAGCTGCCAAACTTGGCTCTTTTTAAAATATTACATTTGTGTGTGTGTGTGTGTGTGTGTGTGTGTGTGTGTGTGTGTGTGTGTGTGAGAGAGAGAGAGAGAGAGAGAGAGAGAGAGAGAGAGAGAGAGAGAGAGAGAGAGAGAATGGGTACATATGTGCCACAGCATGAATGTGGAGGTCAAGAGATAACTTGGGGAGTTGATTCTCTCCTTCCACCTTTGTGGGTCCTGGGGTTAAACGCAGATTATCAGGCTCGGTGGCAGGGACTTTTACTCACTGAGCTAAATTGTCTGCCACATTTTAAATTTTAACAATTTTTATGTGTATGAGTATTTTGCCTACATGTAGGTCTGTGTATCACTGGATGCTTGGTGCCCTCTGAGTTCAGAAGGGCCATTGGATCTCCTGGAACTAGAGTTACGGTTGTGAACCCATACATGGGTCCTGGAACTCAAATCCAGGTCCTCTGAATGAGCAGCCAAAGCTCCATCCCTCCTGCCCCCTATTTTGTTTTTTATTTTGAGACAGGGCTCCTGAACTTAGGCAGCTGAAGCTGGCCTTGCATTCCTGATCCTCTTGCCTCTACCTACCACCTGCTGGGATTACAGGTGTGTGCCTCCACTAACAGCTCTACTTCTTCTAAAAATATGATTATTTACATGTATGAATGTGTGTATTTATGTGTTTTTATGCCATGAAGATAGATTCTGGGGGCTGGAGAGATGGCTCAGCAGTTAAGAGCACTCACTACTCTTATAGAGGACCAGAGTTCAGTCCGCAGCACTCACAAGATGGCTCACAACCATCTATAATTCGAGTTCCAGAGGATCCGGCGCCCTATTCTGATCTCCACATGCAACAGGCACACATGGTACATATACATACATGCAGGCAAAAGACTCATGTACATAAAAAAAACATTAAAAAAAGACTGTCCCTTTATTTAGTCTTAACTGTCCTGGAACTTTCTATGTATATTTGGCTGGCCTGGAACTCACAGAGATTCCTCTTGCTTCTGCCTGGCAATAAACAAATATTTTACAACCAACCAAAAATTTGATATAATATCTAAAATGCTTGGTACTTTTGTTGACAAAAGAAGGAAAAGGCAGGCAGGGAGAGCGAAAAGAAACTAAGGGCCCTAGCCTGGTGGTGCACACCTTTAATCCTGGCACTTGAGAGGCAGAGATAGAGAGGTCTCTGTGAATTCAGGACTAGCCTGGTCTACATAGTGAATTCTAGGCCATCCAGAGCTTCACAGCTAGCCACTATCAAAAGAAGAAGAGGAGGAGGAGGAAGAGAAAGAGAGAAGAAATTTAAAACTGTGTGTAGCATGAACCTTAATTGGTCTTAATAAAAACCCAGAGCCAGATATTGGGGTAAATGTTGAAAGGAACAAGCCACAGCCTTCTCTTACCTCACCAACTCTTCAGATGAAAGAACCAAGCTCCTTTCTCCTCCTGCCTTATATTCCTTTCTCTGCCCAGCCATATCACTTCCTGTCTCCACCTCCCTAGTGCAGGGATTAAAGGCATGTGTGCCTTCCAAGTACTGAGACCAAAGGCATGAGATCCCAACTGCTGGGATTAAAGGTGTGTTCCACCACTGCCTGGCCTGTATGGCTAACTAGTGTCTGGCTTTGCCCTCTGATCTTCTGGCAAGCTTTATTTGTTAAATCATACACAAAATATCACCACATTTCCACCTTTTGTTTAAAATAAAGAAAAGATTATAACTAAAATTAGAAAAACTATATGCAATAAAAGCAATAACTATATATAATATATACAGGCAATAATTACATCAATAATGTCTAGTCCATTAATACTTGATAAATTCAGAGAAAATACTCCATTACTCATCCTATTTTGGTGAGTCCAAATTGTTGTACCTAGTTCACTTTCTATCCTAACTTGTATTAACCAACCAAAAACTATCATTTCCTGTCTCTCAAACTTATACACTTTATACCTCTTTAGTGAGTTTCTTTTCTGTTTTTTTGGTTTTTTGTTTGTTTTGTTTTTGTTTTTCGAGACAGGCTTTCTCTGTGTAGCTTTGGTGCCTTTCCTGGAACTCACTCTGTAGCCTGGAACTCAAGGCTGGCCTCCAACTCACAGAGATCCGCCTGCCTCTGCCTCCCGAGTGCTGGGATTAAAGGTGTGCGCCACCGCTGTCGGCTTTTTTTTTTCTGTATTTGTTAACAAGGAAAACACGATAACCATTTAGTCTTCAGCTCCAGAGAACTGAGAAGGAAATATTATCTGAGTAAGCAGGAAGTGCAAGCAAGTGACTTCCAAAAAATTTTGAGAAATAACAGAAACAGCTGGCTGCCTGTACAGTCACCCAAGGTTCCTCTGCAACATTGGGGCATCCACCTTCTGCCTACAGGCTTAGATTATCTTACAGACTTTTCTGTGAAGCAGGATTTTCTGAAGGACTATCCTGCCTTGTCTTGGCAAAGTTCAGCAGTCCTTTCTTTTGTGTCCTGCTTGTCCCATTTGGACAGCATACTGCCAACAGTCGAGGTAAGGGCATTTTCTTGCTCAGTAGCTAACTTTTGCCAAAAAGAAAGTAAACTCCATATGAAGTTTGCTCAATGCCCATCATCTTTTCTGAAGTAGATTGGTGCTGCCAGGAGTAGACATGTCTCATTGTCATAAAAAAAAAAAAAAAAGAACCTATGTAGCTAGAGTTTTCCTGCCTGGCCCACAGTCAGGACAAATCTGTCACCCGCCAGTCCCACAGCCGCTCAGACCCAACCAAGTAAACACAGAGACTTATATTGTTTAAACTGTTTGGCCTAATGGCTCAGGCTTCTAGCTATCTAGTTCTTACATCTTAAATTAATCCATTTCTATAAATCTATACCTTGCCACGTGGCTCGTGGCTTACCGGCATCTTCACATGCTGCTTGTCATGGCGGCGGCTGGCAGTGTCTCCCCCACCTTCCTGTTCTCTAAATTCTCCTCTCTGTTAGTCCCGCCCATACTTCCTGCCTGGCCACTGACCAATCAGTGTTTTATTTATTGACCATCAGAGCAATTTGACATACAGACCATCTCACAGCAAACCTATGTTATTAAACATTTTAAATGCCACATTCTGTGGATCTCTAAAGTGTTTGAAGATGACCTATCTAAAATATATCTCTGTTTGACCTTGAAAACATACCTAATATGACTACAAATTTGATTGTAATAGGTGACTAATTACTAATCTGCATTTCTTTATTATCCTAAATAGTTTGTAATAATAACTTTCAAGGACTAGAAATTTTCATTACATTGTTAAATGAGATGTAAAGGAACAATACCTTGAACAAGATTAGAAATGTATGCATAGTATGTTCTAACAAAAATAATCTCAATTGTGTATCAATATACAAAGATCCATATCAATGTAAAATATTTAAAACAAGTAGTTGCAAAAAGACCACAAAACCCCCAAGTATTTGCTTTTTAAAAGTAGAGTCAATAATCTACCCTTTATCCTATCATTTATATATTCCTTTTTTCTTTTTTTTTAAAAAACAAGTACCTTGAACCTAGCTTTTTTCCTGACCATTACCAATAACAACTTGAAACCACCCTAAATGATGACAATATCCATAACCCATTCAAAGATCAAAAACCACCCATCCCACCTCTTGGGAATGTGGGCATCCTGTTCTTAAGTTTACTTCCTGCTGTCTGGGGGTGACAGCATCTCTATAGGATCCTGAAAAGAAAAAGTTGGGTTAATTGTCAAGTCCTGTGAGAGGTAGCTGTATCATTTGTTGTCTAGTCCCTGTGTAATGGGAAAGTGCAGGGCTTGCCTCAAGTCTGTGAAGCTGGATTATTTTAGCTAGCCACCTTGAGATTGTCCTGAGCAGTTTGTAGTCTAAAGCCGATCTTTGGGTGGTTTTTTCAGCTTAGTGGTGTTATCATAGTCCATGTGGAATTGTTGTTGTGTGGCCCCACCATCCTTTTGGAGACTTCAAAAGTCCTTAAGAAAAGCTTTAAAGAGTCAAAATAAAACCAAAGGATTATGAGATTAGTGGCAATAAAATAGTCCCTAATTTTTTGTTTTTCTTCTATTCCATATCAGGTGGCTTTTCTGACGTGAGACAGAGATTTTAGCTTTTACTTTAACAAGCACGCTTGGGTTTGGAGAAGGAGAGAGCCACACTCTAACTCCAAAGCCAGCTTTAATTTTTAATTGAACTGGGACTACAAAAAGACCATTTGTATTATGTGTCTGTAGAGAACAGCAGAAACAAACATTTGGGGAAATTTATGAAATTTTATCCTGTTGAAAATGTGATCTATCAATAGGCCAATTTACTCTTTTTCTTGGGACATTTTTTCTGGATGATTTCTTTACATGTCTCATTTGTCCAGTGGTCTTCAGATTCCTTAGCTGGATGCCTTTATTCTCCTGAAAAGACAAACAAAACCCTTCCCCAACCCTAATTTTGGGGAGGTTCCCTTATGGCAAGTTATATCTGATCAAATGAAAACCATTTGTTAGTTGTGCAAGTTAGTTTAAATTAAATGGTCACTCAGGTAGATAAACTATCACCTCTTTAATTAAGAGGTCTCTCTTGTTCAAATCGAGTCTTTATCAATTTTGATGGTATCCATAGCTTTTCTTCTCCTGAGGAAACAACTGTGGAAATGACTTTGATAACTGCAAACAAAAAAGGGCTGGCCATCGAATACAAAATCCAGCCAATACTCAAGGAAATTAAAAACCAAACTCTCAGGTCCCTGATTACCAGCCACATTAACTTTTATTCCTTATGACTGAAGGAAACTAACGAGAGGACTTTAAGCTTGCTCTTTTACCATCCCATGGTTTTCAGGAAGTTCATTTGGTATCCAGCAGGCATAAGATCGGTTTGGTTGAATTTGAAAATGTTGGGTAAGAACCAGATGTGGTGGCACACGCCTCTAATCCCAGCACTCGGGAGGCAGAGGCAGGTGGATTTCTGTGAGTTTGAGGCCAGTCTGGTCTACAGATTGAGTTCCAGGACAGCCAGAGCTATATAGTGAGACCCTTTTTCAACACCCCCTACCAACCCCCAACACAAATGGGTAGGTTGTTGCTGCCAGAGGTATTTTGTATTAGCATTTTGTCAGGTCATCTCAGTGGCTGGTGAAGTAAAGACAAACTTTTTGGGAAGCACTGAAAAAGCCCAGTGTTTCTGTAGCCTTAGTAAACTATGAAATATAGATACCTTAATTTTTGTTTAATAAACTTTTATTTGTAGTCATAAAAAAAGGAAGAAAATAGGGGCTGGAGAGATAGATGGCTCAGTGGTTAAGAGCACTGCACTGCCTGCTCTTCCAGAGGACCTGAGTTCAATCCCAGCACCCACATGGTGGCTCCCAACCATCTGTAATGAGATCTGGCGCCCTCTTCTGACCTGATGTTGTACATGCAGATAGAGCACTCATATACATAAACAAATAATAAAAATCTTTAAAAAAGAAAGAAAATAAAACAAGATCATAATATAAAAAACGACTGGTTGGGCACAGAGGCACAATTTTAGCACTTTGGAGGCAGAGGCAGGAGGCTTACAAGTTGGAGGCCGGCCTGAACTAAATAGTGAGATGGTTTAAAAAACAAATTAAAAAAAAAAGGGGGAGCCAGGTGGTGGTGGCGCGGCTTTTAATCCCAGCACTCGGGAGGCAGAGGCAATTGTGTCTCTGTGAGTTCGAGGCCAGCCTGGGCTACAGAGTGAGTTCCAGGACAGCCAAGGCTACACAGAGAAACCCCGGCTCCAAAAATTAAAAAAAAATGGGGCTGGAAAGATGGTTCAGTGAGTGCCTGCTGACAAGCCTGACCCCAGACCCACATGATGGAAGGAGAGAACCGACTCCCCAAGTTGTCCTCTGACCTCACGCTTGTCACCTGCACCATGACACACACGCTTACACACATGAATAAGTAAAATTAAAAATAAAACCAAAAGATGCGAAACATGCCCCTCCCCAAAATCAAGTGTCCCTAACCAAGGTTCTAGCGAATGTTCCTTCTTTGGGCTCATCAGTTACCTCAGACAGGTGTCTCTTGATGCTGCTCGTCTGTTGTCTCCTCTGCTCCCCCCTCCCCTGCTCCCTCTTCCTCTCTCTGTGCTGTACTGAGGATCCAAAGCCTCACACATGCTACATAAGCACTCCCTGGATAAGCCGTGTCCCTGGATCCC
>CABHPR010140826.1:14766-34726 GCA_902168415.1 Peromyscus melanophrys | reverse complement strand
GAGAGAGAGAGAGAGAGAGAGAGAGAGAGAGAGAGAGAATAATATATCACAGTATATTACACAGCTTGGTTAGGTAACATTTGCCTCATCTGCATATTAACCTACATTGGAAAAGATGGAGAAACAGGCCATGGGTAGAGAAGACATGAGCTATTTGCCTCTTCCTAACAGGAAGCAACAGCAAGTGGGAAGCATAAGAGGATAGCAGCATCGACTGCCATGTAAGGACACACAGGCAACCTCAGGAGCAGAAGCCCGGAGTTCTACAGGTGCTGCAAAACTTGGTTCTCTGGGAAGATGGAGGGCAGGAACTGCCCAGAAGGGTTTGAGCTTTACAACTAGTGCATGAATCATAAGAAAATAATTACTGAATTAGGGAAGTAATCAGACTTATATGGGAACTTCACAGGGACTAGTGATGGAATGGGCAGATCTGCATTCATTTTCCCTGGGTCCTGAAGGACTGTCCTGTGTCACTGTGATGGACACATGTCCCATCCCTTATAAGATGATATCCTAACTTCCAGGTAATGGTATTAGAAGGGACGAGGGTGAGTAGATTACAAGGCTGGAGTCCTTCTGAACTGGATTAACATCTTCATAAAGGGACCACAGAGCGCTGCTTCCCCACTTCTGCATGTGTGGACACAGTGGAAAGCATCACCTAGCAGCCAGGAAAATGACTCTCCACAGATACCAGACCTGACAGGTCCTTGATCTTGGTACTGTGAGAAATCCTTCTCTGCTGCTTCAAAGTCACTAGGGGATTTTTTGTTTGTTTGGTTGGTTGGTTTTGTATCTTGTCATAGCTGTCACTTCAGACTAAGATGCCCATCACCAAGGCTGTGGCCTCCTCTACACATACTACACCCTGGGAGCCTCACCAAAGCCTCCATGGGGAGAAGAGGCCCCCAACTCACCCCCCTGTGTTATCTTAGAAATTCAGTCAGGATACAATAAAACCAACCACATGGGGCTGAGTAGGTCATTACACTTACCTCTCCCCAAAGCATATGCTTACTTTTCAATCTTTATTTTTTAAATTACATCTATTTATTTTATGTGAGTGTGTGTGTGTGAGTGTGTGTATGTGTGTGTGTGCACACATGCACGCGCACACCACAGCATATGGAGGTCAGAGGACCACTCAAAGGAATCAGTCCTCTCCTTCTACCACGTGGATCCCAGGGATTAAACTCAGGTCCTCAGGCTTGGTGGCAAGAACTTTTACACATCCAAAGGCTTTCTCTCATCTCACTGACTCAACCTTTACTTTTTAAAACCTGCAAGTTCAAAAGCTCACATTAGTTTTTGTTATTAAACAAAACTTCTGGGCCATATGACTCTGACCTTCATGCACATGCCTCCACACACAATAAACAAACATAGTTTTAAACAGACAAAAACATTTGAACAGCAATGTGCTGTCTTTCTCAAATGACCAAAGTCATCTTTGATCACACAATTTTATTTTCAGGCATTTATCCCAGGTGGGGTAGAAAACAGTGTCATGTGTTACAGCCCTTTTTAACCTAGAAACTTATGAGCCTCCTGATTTTCAGATCCATCTCCAAGAAAGCCCAACTTAGCCTTGGGGAAGCCTGAGCACCTGCATTCTGCACCCAAGCCTGAGAACTCTGGTGGCAAACAGGAAACTGGGAAGAGCCTACACTCAGCTGAAGTGGACCAGACGGACAAATCTCTGCTGTAAGGCCACACGATAGACTGACATTAGACAGTTTCAAAGTAAAGGAGGCACAAAAGCAACTTTTTCAATAAACATACTTAATGGCATAGATACTTAACAAGGTGCTATTAAGTTGAACAAAATGGGTTATAAGGATGTTTTAAAAACCCACTTTGAGGTAAATATATACGATATCCTTTTATATATGGTACCACTATTCTGAAATTACATGCATTACTTGTCACAGGCCATTAAGTCCTGAAGGTAGAAAGAGGTAACTTACATATTTTTACTCATCTTCGTGTCCTATATTTCCACAATAAACAAAGGAATCACCAGCACCACCTCCCAAGGTTCAGAAATGTAGAGAAGGATTTTAAGTTTTAAACATTTTGACACAGTTTGTACAGACTTCAGGTCACCCCACAACCATCAGCCAACACCTGTACAACACAGACACACTCACCCACAGTTCACAGGGCATGACGCCCTGCCAAGGCTCAAGCAAAGAAAAACCTTCCCTTTGTAGGAAACAAAGTCAGGCTGTCTCACATCACTGGAAGTGCATCCTTGAAATGCTGCCACATGCTGCCCTCCTAAAACTCACCTTCAACACTGTCAGAGCAAGGAGGAGAGAGATGTCTCTCTAAGAATGTCAGGAAGCCAGCCACTGTGTTTGCGGCTCTAAGAAAGATCAAGTGAACCACCACAACTCACAATCCCTGGAATTCCAGCCCAGCTGAACCAGTGAGGACCACTGGACCGAGGGGGCTTTATTTGAGAGGGGAGGGAAGAGATGAGACACTAATCCAACAGACTTGCCATTCACGCATGAGTTTCTGCTGGAAACCTGACTGTCTCTAGTAGGAGACAGGAGTGAATCCCATCCCTACATATGACTCCAGAGAGGTAGACTCTGCCCTGGAGAGAAGGGGTTGGACCTGTAGCTTCCTTTCATCCTTCACCCTACTCACTACCCATCCACTGGTTTGTTGTCGAGGACACAGAGGACACAGATGGACACAGATGGAGAGCTGCTCCAGGTGTGGGCAAGAAAGGCTGAGCCACCTTCCTGGAACCTCCATGTTCAGTGTCTGTCAAGGAAACTTGAGGTTCGCACCAAAGCTCCATTACATAGCCTTGACTGACAAATTCATTGACCATTAGTGGCCAGCCTGACTTCTGTCCCTCCCTCTTCCTTCCCCAGAACTGAGAGTGAGTCTACCTAGATCTTTCCGGTGAACAAGGGCTTGCCAACACAAGTCAACTTATTATCAATCAGAAAGACATCATTTTAACTTCCTGAATACTATAAGGAATTACAGCCAGGACATGGAGACAAAAACCACAAACATTTCCCAATGTCACAGTCCACTCCTTGTCTATAAACATGGCTCCTTTACATGAAAAGGGCATGCCAGGGGCTGGAGAGTTAGCTCACTGATTAAGAGTGCTTACTGCTCTTTCAGAGGACCAGAGTTCGGTTCCTAACACCAATGACAACTGCTTGTAGCTCCAGCAAATCGGCCGCCCTCTTCTGGCCTCTGTGGGTACTGCACAAGGTGGTGTATACTCACACACACACACACACACACACACACACACACACACACACACACCCCACATGGAGGTGAGCAAAGGAGCAGGGAGGGAGAGGGACAAAAGAGGGAGCTTTGCTGAACCCCATTCAGGCAGTCCATCAGTGCATCCCCAGGGTGAGGTCCTGAAGTCTGCAGGCTCCCACTCTTCCTGTCACTCCCAAAATAAGAGAAGTCTCAGTGTGTGTGCAACACAAGCATTCAGCCTCCACTGCAGCTGAGAAAAGGAACAGGTCCTCTCTTGCTCTGAACTTCTCCCAAGGTATCAGTGTGACACTGGAGCTCCCTCAGCTCACAGCCCTTTTGTTCCCTGACCATCAGTTACTACTTTTCCTGCTCTTCCTTTATACTCACTTCTGTACCTACCCCTTCCTCTGTGGCACCTGATTTTCACATCAAAGTTCTCCACTAAAAAGAACCACGTAGGGGCTTCAGAGAAGGCTATTAATAAAGCCCTTGCCACACAAGTGCAAGAACCTGAGTTTATTCCCAGGACCCATGTTTGTTTGTTTTAAGGCCAAGTATTAAGGTGGGACGTGCACTTATAATCCCAATGCTGGGGTGGCGGAGACAGGTGAATCCTTAAGGATCTCTGGAGAAGCAGAGACAGGTTGGTCTCTCTGGACAGCCACCTGCTCTATGTGGCAAGCTCAGGTAATAAGAAACTCTGTTTCAGAGACAGTAGTTGGCATCTGAGTAGTGACACCCAAGACTGTCCACTGGCCTCTACGTGCAGACACACACACACACACACGTACACACAAACATACACAAGAACCGAGTGAACTGCAGACTTTTCAACCAGCTTCAAGCAGCCAGGGATGCAGACCAAAACCCAAGCATGTAAGCAGAGGGCTTGGACATGTGGTGCACTCTGAACCGCCTGCCCCTCACATGTCCAGCTTCTGGCCAACTGGTAGCAATCAGACAGGACACTGGGGCACACAAGAAATCTAAAATTAGGTTTTACTACCTCGCATGGAGGATTTATGGGATGGTTTAATTGCTAGTTTAAGGATTAAACCCTGCACTGGGAAGGTGAAGCCATCTTTCTAGACAAGCCTAGGGAGCCCCGTGCACCTTGTGACCCTCATCTGCAGCAAGAGAAGACACACATCTTTAGAGAACAGAGGACATGACCCTGCCTCCTTTGAATTTTGGCACATGCCAAGAGCATGCTGCTCCCCGCTTCCCTGATTTATAACAGCAGGCAAATGTGTGTCTTCTGGTGGGACCAGTCTTCAAACTACACACACAAACAATAAAAATGTGTGTGTGTGTGTGTGTGTGTGTGTGTGTGTGTGTGTGTGTGTGTGTATGTGTGTGTGTGTGTGTATTAAAGCCAGAGGTATCTTCCTCAATCACTCTCCATCCTAATTTTTGAGACAGGGTCTCTCAATGAACCTGGAGCTCACTGATGCAGCTAAGCTGGCTGGCCAGCAAGCCCCAAGGGTGCTTCTGTCTCCATCCCAAGCACTAGAATTACAGGTACACGCTGCCATAGCTGAGGTTTTACATGGGTACTGAAGAGCTGAGACACGTCCTCATGCCTCTACAGAAAGCATTTTACCAAATGAGCCATCTCCCCACTACCCAAAGGTAATTTTATACCGTGGTTTTCACACACCTAGGTTCTGACACCTGAGGTCAGCTGTGAGATTTTCCACTTGCAGCTTCATAGCACCTAAAAGTTTCAGATTTTGTGTTTTTAGATTATAAGATGTTAACATTGCTATGAAATACAGCATGATAGCCAGGGCTGTACACAATCATCTTTGTAGAATCGCCGTGCCCTCTGTATTCACAGAAACATTTATCACTGGATTTCTTCTAGCAGGTAGGAGGCTCTTCCCCTACGCTGCTGGCTTTCAGAGGAGCGGAAGATTGTTCGTCCTGCTAGTGGCGAAGAGAAGCCGGAACACAAAGCCGGACTCTTGATGCCTCTGCCCTGGTTTCTCAAACACACTCTCCCTTCGTGAGAACCTGGCTCTCCCGCCTGCACTTTCCTACTTTCTGTTCTTGGGCCATTTCTAGTAACTACACTTAAGTGATCCTGCCGGCCCCAGGGCGTGGGTGGTTGTTCCACTCTGCCTTGCACAGCCTCCCCCTGCGTCTCTGAGTCAGCTGCCTTTTCATGAAAATACTACTCTCCGATCATTTCCGTAAGAATTTGTGCCGGCGTGGCCTTGCTTCCCTTGATGCCGGCCCAAGTGTTTTTCTCTCCAGATAGATTTTTGGTTGAAACTCGGCACGTCTGTCTCATTGTTTGTTTCTAGCCTATTTCCATTTTTACTGGAGGGCAAACATCAGTCAATGTGATCCAGCTGCAGAGAGCAACCAAGCCACACGACCTGCATGTGGATGTCCAGGGTGAGCTACAAGTCTATAAAAGGCAGGAAATAAAGGCAATCCCACACGTGACTCACTAAGCTATGAATTCCTACTCTGTCTTAGGGAACGGTCTTTCACAACTTGACTGGCCATCTGATCTTGCACTTTGAAAACTACCCTGTCACCTTTCACTGTGAGAAGCACATGGCTAGTAACTCGTGTGTGTGTGTGTGTGTGTGTGTGTGTGTGTGTGTGTGTGTGTGTATGTGTATGCATGTGTGTGCATGTGTGTGTGGAGGTGTATATGCACATGGAGGCCAGAGGTGAATGCCAGGTGCTGTTTCTCAAGTGTACCGCCCACCTTATTTTATGAGACAGGGTCTCTTGCTGGACCTGGACCCCCTGACTAAAGTCACAGGATCCTCTGTCTGCCTCCCCAGCACTAGAATTACAGATACAAAACACTGGCCCTGGCTTCTTACCTGGACACTGAGAATCCAAACTTGGGTCCCCACCCTTGCTCAGCAGGCACATGACTGACTGACCCCCAGTTTTGTGTGTGTAATGGAGCCTTTTGGAAATGCAAAGGCAACTAACTGCCCACTGCATCTGCCCTGTAACTGTCTGAAGAGTGAAACACACAAGAGGAGACCAAAGGGGGAGGGGGAGGAGAAGCTTGGGGGGGAGTGGGGGAGAGAGGGAGGGAGGGAGGGAGGGAGACACAAACCCTGGAAACAGACCTTCACTCATCTCGGGTGAATGAGGCATCCTTACTGAGAATCTCAAAAAACTCCTCAAATATACAACATGATTCTTACTTTCACTTGCCAAACAGAGACTGAGAACAAGCATTTAATCTAGCCTCCTTTGCCAGAAAAATCTAACCCCAACACTCCTCATCTCTTCTTTAATCATCTCCATGCATACTTCTCGGACAGGTGACTGCTCCTACAATCTGTCCCACCCTATGCACAGAATGAAACAGTGTCACCATTTCCCCCGCAGTCCTGAGGTTGTGTGTGAGTGCTACAGAATCTAGAAATAACCTCACAGAGAGTTCTACATATAATTCATGGAGGGATGATAGTAAGCAGAATATGGTTTTTTGTACTGAAAACCCCAGACTAAGGCATATTTATGAATAATTATCAAAAGCCAGGGGAAAAGTCCTTAAAAATCACTGCCTTATTAAAAGGTAAGTTGGTACTCTTCTCAACTCTGAGGCCTCCGCTCCCATTACCCCCTCAAAGGATCCTGACACCCAGTGGGAATGGCCAAAGAATACGGCACCTGCCCCAGAAAATCTGCTCCGGCAACCCCTCATTCCCAGACATAAATTTCCATGAGAACCAGACACGACACAGAAAGCAGAGGCAGGATGTTCTGAAGGCATGGCAGATCTGCAGCCTGATTTCATTAGACCCAAAGGCTTGTTTCTGAGTGTGTTGACTGCAGGTGAAACCCCGCTAAGGGTAAGTGTTGAGGACAGTGGGTCTCACACCTCACGGAGGAAGGAGCCCTGGGAAGAGACTGATGCCAAGGCTGGGGCGGAGATCTCTGAGCTCAGCTGTGGGGGGACAGGAGAGGCTTAGCCATGATCAGATGGCTTTATGAGGTGACTGGACTGGGTGTCACTTGTAATGTCACTGAACTCACCCACGCATCCCTCTAACATACACATTGCTCAGCCTGAAGGGAAAACCTAGCCCCATGGTTGCTATTACACCAGCTTTAACTAAACGGAACAGACTCCAAGAGCCCATCTGGGGCTCTTCCCACCCATCAGTGTGGGTCTGTCACCTTTGTTGCCCTTCAGCTGGGAACAGCACCCATGAGCTGCTAATCTTGTATGGAGCAGTTTGTTCCAGGGTCTTCCCTGATGATGTGGCATACTGTCAGCCCACACACAGAGGCAAAGCACACAAACCCCTCCCAGTGAGGGCACAGCCCATGTGGGGGCCCTGGTTGCTGGGATGAGACGCTTTTTCCAGAATGACTGCAGTGCACATGGCTTCCATCAGCCCGGTCTCATGTTCACTGTGTTTAGATCGCTGGCCTCACATGTTTTCGTATTCACACATGTTCACTGAATGTCACCCAAGCGACATTTATTTAAGAAGTCCTGATGTGCTCTGGTCTCCTCAATACAGTTCAGGTTTTAAATGAATTTGTCCTCCCATGAGAAAATAAGCTAAATGGATGCTGCACAAGCATCTCACTCTCTGCCCACCTCCAGCGAGACTGGGAACAGAGAGCAGCTACCTCTAAAAGGCTCCCTTCCGGTAGCCATTGGCACATGGTGATGACACAGAATTGGGCTCAGGATGTCAACTGAGTGGCTAAGTATTGACATGAAGGCCTGCATTCCATCTCCAGCACCCCATAACTGGAGCATGGCAGGGCACTCCAGTAATCCCAGCACTTGGCAGGTGAAGCGTGGAGACAGGAGAGTAAGGAGCTCAAGGCCAGCCTTGGCTACATGGCGAGTTTGAGGTCAGTCCAATACAAATCAGATGCTATCTCATAAACACATATATACATACACACATACACCCACATAAAGGTGGAACTGGGCTATGAGATTCCATGCAATGCCTCCAATTTGAAGGCACAGAAGTCAACTATCCATCTAATAAAGTGCTGCTTTTCCGCCTGCATCTAACTGATGGGCAATCAAGCATCCCAGCCAAAAAGAGACATGTGACAGTGGGCTTAGAATTTGGGGGGTTTCCTTTGTTTAAGAACCCAAGAGCTATTCTTCTCCCTTACCGTTCGGCCACCAACAACTGCCCGAATGAGGTATAAAATTTGATACAGCGATTAGAGTCGAGAGAAGCCTTGCATATTTTAGTTAACAGTTTTTTAATGGTTCTTTTATGGTATGCACGCCTGCAGGGAAAAATAAACCAGAGCAAGAGAATGAAATCCCTCAATACGCACTGGTGACAACAGGAACACCCACCTACAGGGAGCCATGAGCTAAGAATTGCTGTACTGCAGGCAGGAGAGCTGAACTCGAGTTTCTTATACGAGGAAGTATGAGTGAGCACAAACTTGCTAGTGAAGATTTGCCTTTGCGTGGAAATTAAATGAAGCTTTGACTCTTGACCCTAAAACAAGGCACAGTTAAAAGGGTAAGCTAATCGATGACATGTCACAGAGAGGACATGGGTAATCACAAGGAGAGGCGAGCAGCTTAAATCAACTTTGTAAGATCCAGCTATGAACTTTGGATTTACATTAAAAAGGAAGACCTGATTTCCCTTGCACTTGCTATCACCAAACTGTGAGACCACATTCTCTGGAAAGCAGATTCTGTACTGGTCCAGTCCACTGACAGCCTTTCATCCACTGGGGTACCGATACTTTAAAACAACATCTTCAAAATGATAAATGGCATAGTGCTCAGGAAACACACAAAATGAGAGCTGTGTCATGATGCTGGAATTATATTTAAATAGCGAATGCCCACTAATATTTCATGTGCATGAAGCTGTCAGGGTTTGAGTCCCACAGAGGCAACACCATTTGTTACCAAGGATATAAAGTTTCAATCTGAAAGCAAGTATTTTGTCTGGCCCCTTGAAAGCATGAAGTTAGCATGTATACAGCCCTGAGTTCAATGCCCAGCACCACAGACTAATTAATAATAATAATAATAATAATAATAATAATAATAATAATAACAACAATAACAATAATAACAGCATAAACTGACTCAGTAGGAAATTACTAATATATTTTCCTTCCAGCTGAGAATCTGCAGATGTGGTATTCCAAAGACTCTGTGTCTAGAGCACCCTGGCATGGGTGCAATCTCATCAAAATATATTTGAAGCCAAGCTATAGTCTTGGTTACATACTGTCCATATACCTAGTTAAGAGAAAGTTACAGGCATGCCATAGCTTTCGCTGCTGAATGTGTTCCGGTAGTGTTGATCTTCTGTTACCCTCAAGCTCGATCCCATAGTTATGTTTTAGGTGATGTTATCAGTGAAGACACAATGTTACAAAATTCTACTTTGGGTGACAAAGTGATTTATTGAGCTTTAAAGTTACTCACTGTCAACCTCAACCATATGCTGAACGATCTAGAGATTCACTGTCCAAAATGGCAGCCAAGGCCATGTGGCTACTGAGATGCCTCCTAGTGGGCTATGCTGTGTTTGGGACCCACATACATCTAATACAGAAAAAAAGAAAAAGACAATGCAAAATAACTCATCAGTGTTGCACATGAATTACCCTGGAAATGGCAGTGTTTTTGGACATGTGCTCTGTGAGCTATAGAGTTAGAATTAAAGTCTCTTGTTCTGTTTTTCTCACCGTGTCTGTCTCCTACAACACTTTAAACTACACAGGACTTAGGTTCTGCTTCCCCTGCCCAGCATGGCTAGGATCTCCCACCCTAAGGAAGGGTCCTAGGAATGGTCCTTGTAGCTAGCTGTCACTGCCCCTGAACTGCAGCAGTCCCTTGAGGTAGACCTTGCTGTTCTGAAAACTGGGGCTGGCACAGTCATGGCAAGGGTGACCTGTGCCCTCTGGTGAAGTGTCACCTGCCATTTTCCACAGCACCCGTCCTTCCCCTTCTCGGCCACAAACCTGCTTCTTTCAGTTCCACTCTTGGGTTACTCAGTTGGTATCTAGCTTGGTCCCTCCAAATCCCAGGAGGGACTTGGGCATTTCCTGCATTGCGTGTGACCCAGCCCATAGCTCCATATTGCCCACATGCCAAACACCCACAGAACCTGCCTCTCCCACCCCTCTGCAGACTACTCTCCTACTATGCTTGTCTGTCCAGACCCAAGACCATCATGGCCTGCTCATTTCCTTGGCTTTGAAGAACACTTACTAGTCCTCCCAAGGCAAGGACCAGAGTGCTCAAGTCTTAGAACGTAGACTATTGTATTCATAATCTACCTTGTCCCCAAAAAGTGGTGTACAAGACATAAGCAATTTATCAACATTCCTTAAAAGACAGTAGATACAAAATATATAAAGCTGAATCTAAAGGGAAACAATGAGGAAGAATGCAAATGCAGATAAAATACAGTGCTCAAAGGGGTCTTAGATGCTCATTGAGTGAGGTCGTACACAGGCCTCATAAAATGAAGCCGACCCAGAGACTCAGACCATTCTAGATACTAAGGCCAAAGCTGAATCCAGAAGGAAGAAAAGACTTACAGTGAAAAGCTGACCCAGCCACAGCAACCCACCCAGAGCATCGCCGGGGCTGTCTCTGCCACATAAATCAATGAAACCCATTGGCACGCCTCCTATAGGAGCCACGGCGGAGGCCGGCACTCATCTGTCTGTAGTCACCCTCTTTCACGGCATACATGTGCATGCATCTCCTTGGTAGATTCTGCGACATTCTGGAAATTATGGCCTGTAAATTCATCCCCTTTCTAGTTTCACATCTGTAAGAAACTACCCTGACCAAAAGCAGCATACGGAAGGGAAGGACTTGTTCTTGTCAGCCCAGATTAGAGTCCAGCACTTAGGGGGAATCCAAGCAAGAATTAAACCAGCCAGTCACATGACACAACCCAATTTCTATCTCCTCTGCATTCCCTGGGTTCTCTGGTGTACCAGGATCCTGTGTTCACCTCCATCTGGAGGTAACGGTCACAAAGACCCTGCGTCTAGAGCATCCTGGCATGGGCACAACTTCCTCAGCAAAATATGTATGAGGCCAAATGAGCTAGAGTCTTGGTTACATGCTGTTTATATAACTAGTTAAAGGGGAAAGTTACAGGCATGCCATTGCTTTCTGGACTCAGACAGGTGGACAGACGGGCTGCATGCTGGAATGTTCCAGCATTTCCCAATGAATACTCAACAGTTTGTCTTATCTCTACATCTATTCGGAGCTTTAATGGTCTTTGTTTGGTTCATGCTCCCATCTGATCTTTAGGACAGTGACTGAAGTTAATAAGAGATCAATAAACTTAAAATATGTTTCCAAGTCACTTAAAATTAATGAAGAAAATTTTTTTAATGAAGAAAATTTAACACGATTTAATGTTTAATTTTTGTTAAAAAATTAATGATGCTGAATGCATGCCATACATGAACTCTTAATGTACACACAAGTAGAGCCCCTACTGGGTCATAGGGACTTGTGAAAGGGCTTTATGGTGTTACCTCTACATCTGCACTTCAGTGACAGGGCGCTAAGAGGAAAGAACTGTTTTGAGGCGTTCTGCCCAATCACATGTATTTGAAAGTCTTAGCAAACTGAGAAACAAACAAACAAACAAAAACCTAGGTTTCATCACAAGATGTTATAACTTTAGAATTGCTATAGAATTGTTACTACTCCAGCTGCAATACACAACCCATAAGTATCTCTGTCTTGAAGGCAGGGGTTTTGGGTGGGTCTCAGAGTTTAGGGTAAATACCGCTCATATGCTGATGGCGCATACATTTTTTTTGGAAAGCTTGCAACGCTTCTTAGATTCCATCTTAATTGTCGTTATTCCTATTTAGAAACTCTGCAGTGAAGTAAATCTTGCTGCCAGGGTCAAACAGACTAGAAAGTACTTTTCAATACTGAAAAGGCACATTTTTCTCCACTTTTGCTTACTCTGACATCTGGCTGCTGTGTGGCGCACAGCAAAAACAGCAAGCCTTGCACAAGTCAGGTTTAAACTCCGAGTCTTACAGACCCGGGTCTGTCCATCCGTGGGAAGCTCACGAGGCTCTTGGAGGCTGATAGGATGTCAATGAGCTCAAAGCAGGAAGGCTTTCAGAGCACCCTCCGCTGTTGCCAACATCTTTACAAAATGTTTTTACCTTGCTCACTTCCCACTAAAAGGAGAGTCTTTGCTTTCTGAAATGTTTAACAGTCGTCTGTTCAGATCCTGTGAGAGGTTTGTGTTTCAAAACATCTCCTTTTACTAGTGTATGTTTTCATCAGCTTATGTCTGGGCATTCACGTCTCTGCCTCTTCAAACGTTCCCCCAGTGAACCACATCCAGTCTCGGGGTTCAAGGCTTCCCCTCCCCATGTTGTATGGTGACCATCACCACCCTCCTCCTGGGTCCCCCTTACTGTTTCTTTTGATCTGTTCTCTGAACCTTTCATCCTCACTTACCAGAGCTGCTAGCAGAATTCTGTGCGTCAGTTACACACACAGGCGGGTTTTCAGAGGAATCCTCCGTTCCTGAGATCCCTGCTTCATAGGAGCTCACACTTCCCACCTCTGCCCTCGAAGCTGAAGGCATCAGCACAGGCCAGGAGGCAGCATGTTTTTCCATTCATTATTAACTTATAATCAGTGTGATGCCTGCAAAATCTGCCTCGATATCATCCCAGTTCCGCCAGCAGCAGTGCTGTGGGGGATGCCGTGGAGATGCTGTGAGGGATGCCATGGGGGATGCCGTGGTTTCACACAACCAGTCTTGGAAGGGGAGACATACATGATTCTGGCAAACTAAGGAAAATGGCTTAATTCAGCAGAATCCTGTCCGGAATTGTCTCAGGTTCCTCAAAGGCCCTGTCACACCTAAGTCCTGTCACTTGAGCTTTCTGAGGTCTAACAACATCACTAACAATTCTTCCGCTAGTGAATTTGACCTTGGGTCCCCTTTTCCCAGTCACACTCATCTCTGCTCATCCTGATAACTCAGGAAAGGTGGTGAATGGATAAACCTCAGGCAGTTCTGTAACTTGCCTGTCCAGGAGATGCTTCTTCTCAAAACCAGAGAGCCGGGGCTCTCCCTCCCCTACATTCAGCCTAGACAAACACCATCACCAAGAAGGACCACTTGCCTTGCAGAAGCCCCAGGAGCAGGGATGGGCCAGAAAAACACCATTTCCCCTACAACTGTTTTTTTTTTTTTCATTTTGGCCAGAGGATTATCAAGAAAGAACCACTGGGCCTCAGAGCAGAAAGTGGCTCTAACTCCTGAAGTTCTAGTGGCCAACTGTGAGGGACACAACAGGCTGTCCTGTGTCATGCAGGAGGACTACTGTCAGCTGTCCTATGAAGGTAGCATGGAGGTCCCAGACCTACTAGGAGCTTAGGTTTCCCTTATTACCCAGAAGAGCACAGAGTGCCCGAAATGTCTATCTTGGTTAACATGGAAAGATATTCAGAACCGGCCGATCCCACCCTTGGTGCAGCTACAACCACTCTCCAGTGAATGCTCCCGAGAGGTAATCATGCAGGCCTCCCTTCCGGTGCCCAGAAAAGTGGCCATCTGCCATGTCCCCCGCCTCCCTTTGTGGCTTCACTTTGCTACCGTGAGTCCATTCATGGACCTCAGCAATCTAGAGCCCAGCATGCCCAACTGGGATCGGAAAAAAGATTAATCCTTACACAAATAACCAAGAATCACTGAAACCAGGACGATGACATCGCTGAGTCAGACTTCTCCACTCTGCTCCCTGCACACAAAATGCCGTCACTTTCTTCAAGAACGCAGGAAACTTTGCTGGACCACTCTGTCATGTGAAAAGGAGGGATTCCTCTTTTTCAGAAGTCAGCCTAGCTCTGCCCTCCATGTTTCCCATGCAATAGAATGGTGCTTCTCCCCCCCCCCAACCCCCTAGAGTATGTTTTGCAGGAAGAATTACTAGAAAAATAGTAGCCCTACAGAGTCACACTTGAGATGAGAACACATGAAGATCCAGTTTTCAGTTAACTAGTTCAAAAACAAAGGTTGCATTTTACAGGGAACAAATACAGACCTACATTTGGGAGGAAAAAAAAAAAAAAAAGCCCCTTTGAGCATGCAAACGGTTTGCCCCAGGTCAGAGCTGGTGTCTATTTCTTCCGGATCAGAGCTTTTAAGTGGTAGATAACTTCTTTTAAACGACCTGTTTCATACACTTGCAGATTAGCGCCTCATGTGCAGCCCATGGAGCAAGACTAATCTTCCTGCGTGCACGCACACACTCGGAAGCATACTTTGTCCTTTCTGCACTAAATGATTGTTCCCCATACACAATCAGAGCCTTCCTGACTACAACCGGCCACTACGAAAACAGAAGAAGTTAAAAGTTAGTTTAAATCCAAAACTTAGACCAAGAGCTCCATTTTTAGACACACCCTTTAATTTGTTGCTGTTTGTCTACATTTTACTTGCACTTAAATTTAGGAAAGTAATTTTAGCTCTCCTGCCCACTTTCACTAAGGTCCCTAGATTCAAAAACATGAAGCATTGAATTCTCTTTCTTTGTGATACTAAAATGTATAAGTTAAAAGGTAATGCTGAAGGGAGGAACCCACCTTGGATATTTTGCAAAACTAGTTCAGATGAGCGCAAGTAAACAGAGTTCTCTGGTTACCTACAATAACTGCCTTGAAACAACCAACCAGAAAAGTCCGACAAGGGACAATGTATAACTAACAACTAACAGCCTGACTATGAATACGGGTGTTGGGAATATTGATGAGAAAGCCATCTAAAGTAAAGGTGGTACACTCTGTGTGCATGCCCCACTCCTATATTAACAGACCTCAGAATACCACTCACCAGGTTACCAGCAAGTATTGCATCACCCATCTATTTAAATGCCTTGAGCATGTCAGGAATACTGAGCCTGAGCTTTAAAGCCCTTCAAATTCAAGGTGAAGAGTATAGCCGTGCCCTGAAGGCACTTCTCCGGGAAAGTCCAAGGGTCTACACATAGAGGGAAAAGCAGCAATCACCCTGTGCATTCTGCAACACTGGAACCCTGCATTGTCTTAGAGAGAAAATCTGAGGAGCAGCGAGAGAACCAAGTCCCTGCACTCAGGACGACGACAGCCCACCTAACAGCAGTGAGCTCAGCGTCTCAAAGCAGGGGCTCTATGTTTAAGGGCCCTCAATACCCCTAGAAAAAGGTTGGTGTCCCTCTGTCAACACCTCCTCAATGGAGCCCTGTGACAGAGCGGGCAGCCTTGACACTGATTCAACCTGACAGAGTCCTCCCACAACCCTGGCTCTGGTGACCAGTACAAACCTGCGAACTTCTGTCACCGGGGGATAAAAAGGGGTTTTTGAAACATTAACTCCTGTGTATCTTGAAATAAATGCTCCCTTTGATTTGAGTGTTTGTTAAGCTAGACAGAAAAGTAAGAGCTAGTATTACTTTCAGAAAAGGAAGGGTTCACTTCTGATTATGAGGTATATTTAATAAACACATGGCACGCAGGACTTTAGATTAACGGGTTAAGTGAAAACCATTTTGGACGTATTTCTGACACAACTTACTTCCTAGTTATAAATCTGCTACGCCACTAGGATCTTTACCACACATAAAGCACCTGATTTTTTAAGATTAAAAACTCAACCAAGTTTTTTATTTAATAGCACACGAAACCTGCAAACGGGGGAAATGTTTACACGTAGGTGTGCGTGTAGCTCTGTCACACCAGGCATCTGATGACAACTGACGATTTTCAAAATCTTAGCTGGACTGCCCAGATTAGTCACCTAGGGCTTGTGATACAATGACAGATAAACGTGAAATGGGTCACAATTCCACCTAGAATTTTAAATCAAAATAGCATTAAGCATAAAGTTACAAAATTGGTGTTTTCAGTGGTACTGGAATTTTTATAATCATGAACAAATATCTCCAAACTTAGAATTCTCGCTGTCTAGCTCAGCGACAATTCTCTAAAGTCAGGGACACAAATCAGACTGGGATTTCCAAACCGCAAAGAGCGTCTGTGATGTGTCTTCAGTTCATAGAGCTTTTCACGAGGATTTTAAAACTTTACATATTAGCCACAAATTGGGATGGCACAGCCTGTGTCCCACCAAATTATTGTTTCAATATGAGTAGCTTACTATTTGAAATCAGTTAATTCATGTCTCCAGCTGGGGTTTTATTTAACACCTGTATCCTGATCATCCTGGGAGAGCAGGGCCCCTGAGCCCAAAACCAGCAGAGCAAGGGTTACTGCTAAGAATGTGTCAGCTTATGGTCCAGAGGCTCTGACTCCTTGGAGAGAATGAAAGATGCTTGAAAAGACTTCAGGGGCCACTCAACTCTGCCCTAGTCCAGGGAAGAAAAGAACACCTCTTCACTCCATGGAAGTTTCCTGCAGTTCAAAGTTATAGACACGTGCACGGTGAAATCTTTGACTTCTATGACAATCTGGTCTTGAGGATAAACGAAAGTATCTTAACATCCACAAAGAATCTGTGAAACCCACATCTGCACTAAAATCTCGTGTCTTTCTGGCCATTTAGTCTGCTGTTAAACCACTAATAATAGCATTTAAGCCTTATCCTCAAAAACAAAAACATAGCCGTCTGTCCACTGTGTAAAAGCGATAATTAGGATTTCAGAAGAAACCAACAAGGCTCGCTGATTAAAACAACTACAGCCACACTTGTAAAACATGCCCAACTTTCCAAAGAAGGCGGCAACCAGGGAGCACAAAGCTGTCACCTCCAGAGCCACCCACCAGCAGTGACTGACAGGCTGCTCTCCCCGAATGGCCATGCCCCTGTCCCAACACTGTTGCTGGCCACTGTGGTCCCGAAGGCCACTGCCACCACGGACACGGAGGACTTACCCAGAGCCCAGTGCTGCCGTCGGGGGAGGGCCTGTCCAGCTCGTGAGTGCCCGCGTGTGTCCGCACCCGTGTGTACCCACGCACATGCTGGGTCGGGCGACACTGACTCAGTTCATGGTGCGGCGCGGGCCTGGGGAGGCTCCGGCTCCCGCCAATCGCTGAGCAGGGCCGGCCAGAGGCGGCCCGCGGGCCCGGGGAGTGCGCCCGGGGCGGGGCGGGGCGGATGCGCGGGATGCGGGGGACCAGGTGCAAGTGCGCGTGGGCGTGCTTGCGGTCCAAGTGTGGATGGAAATCCTCTACGCGGCGGGATTGTGTACCCTGGTGTCCGTAAACGCCAAGGGGCTCGTGTCCAGGGGGAGGTTTGGATAGCGCGCCCCTTGCAGGGTCAGCAGGCTGAGTGGTGGGGAAGAGGAAGAGAAAGAAGAGGGGATGCTGCGTGGAGGAAGAGACAAGGAAGAGCATCAACCACCGGATAACGGATCACCCCGGAGCTAGGAGCACTGAGCCCGCCCAGCCCAAAGGAACCCAGACGCAATTCCGCAATTCCGGGAGCCAAGCTGTGCAAAAAGAAGAGGGGGAATGCAAGGGGACCCGGCGGGACTCTGGTAGGAGGTGGCGCCACGGAGGTGCTGGCTCCTCCAAAGTCCTGACTGCTTTTAAGAAGTAGTATTGTATTTTTTGCCCGGTCTGGTTACAACATAAAAGTTCAAGTGCGTGAGGCTGCAGAAGTTTAAAGCAACCGTGGGACTGCCTTGAATGCTAACTGAAAGGTCTGTCCACGTTTCACCCAGAGAAGGACGTGGGTGCTGAGGCTCACCTTTAATAATCCAGGAACTACCTGCATCTGGAATCAGCATTGGGAGGAGCCGGATGCAAGGATGCTGGGAGGGACAGACAGAAGGTTGGTGACAGCAGAGCCTGGCCACCGCCCCTCAGATGTTTAGGTCAGAAATGAATTCGGACATCAAAACCCCAGAGTCCCACTTACCAGATGCTCGTTCTCCGTCCTCCTGTCCCGTGGGCGTCACAACCTTCAAGGCCACTGTCTCTTCTTCGAGGTCCCTAGAAACTGATTCCCCAGCGCCTTCCTGCGTGTTCTCCCCATCCCGACAGAGTGAAAACTACCCATCTCCTCCCTCCACTCACTTTAACAGCCAAGAATTTCAGCAAACAGCCAGAAAGAAAGCTAAGTCGTCCCCCACACACACACACGCCCCAGGGAAGGAGGTGAATAAGCACCCTTTTAATTTGAAAAATAGTAATTAAAACTCCTTCAACTTTTAAGCTACGCAACATAATCTATTAATTGGGCGCTATTAACATGCCGTTTTACTGAGCGTAGCACACAGAAGTCCGATTGTGGCGGAGGGGTGTTTTCAATGAAAGTGGAGTTATTTTAACTGCAGACTGTTTACTTTTCTGTGGTTTAGTCTATAACTTTCTCTTTTTCTTGCTTCAGAATTCTGCTCCATGAAGCAAAGCTCTTAGCTCCCAGACATTCCAAAAAGTCTGCCAAAATAATAGAAAAAAAGAGAGAGAGAGAGAGAGAGGTGGGGGGGGAGAAAAAACACGCAGAGACCCCCAAGTCTGGGTCAGGCTTAGGGTTGTCTGTGGGCAGCAGCAGCAGCATGCTCCTCCCCAGGCACTCTGCAGCTTAAAAAAATAATAATAATAAAATAAAACAAAATAAAGTCATCAGGTCTCTGTTTGCATTTGCTAGGGGGAAAAAATAAAAAATGGCCTAAGCAGTTGAATGCAGAAACTGGTCGATCCCAAAACCTATGGGTTCTAACGTGACCTTTAACCCTACAGATGCCAAAATGGGCTCATTGATCTAACCAGACGGCGAAGTGTTTCCCTGTAAAACTGTCCACGTTTGTGATATTGCTAGGGCACTTCTTTGAAATTTCTGGACCAGCTGGCACATCGTGATGGTTCAGACGCAAGCCCACCTTTCTCCTTGGGTAGACAAGAAGAGAGAGCAATAAAAATAGGCATTGAAAATGAAGTTTCTAACATATATTCATCATCCTTTGCTTTGTAAGACTGTGGGTCAAGGGTCAGAATGCACAGTCAAAGTCAGTGATAGGGTGGCATCTCTCCCTGCCTAGTCTTATAGTATTATGTGCTCACTGGTAATGTTTGTTGTTTGTTTGTTTGTTTGTTTGTTTGTAACAGGGCATCATGTAGACCAGTTTAACCTCAAACTTACTGTATAACTGAGAAGACCCCAGACTGCCTCTCTCTACCTCCTGAGTGCTAGGATTAACAGCATCCATCATTTTACCCAGTTTATACAGTACTGGGAACCTAACCCAGGACTTAGTGAGTGGAAGCCAAGCACTCTGCAAACTGAGCTGCATCCCCAGTCCCAATTACACATGATTTACAATGTCATCATTCACGAGCTCTTAAAACTATCCGACCTGCCTCTCCCCTTAATTATCAAAAGTACACTTTAGTTCTTTATTTCTGTCATCCAATTATTCTGGATTGAAGGCCTCTGACTATATTTTATTCTCTTGATTGTTAATGCCCCAGGAATCCCTTAACATTTAGGGGAGCACTTTGAAGTAAACAGATTCTGAACCCATCTGGGGAGCTAGGGAGTCCAGGGAGTAGAAAGCCTTTATTTTTTTAACCCATTGCTACCCTAGAACATTTCTCAATCCTCAGCAGCCTGAGGATAACAATGATATATAAAACCACAGAGGAGTGCATTATGAGTGCTCATTGACAAACGGACATGGTGGTAGTAGTAGTAGTAGTAGTAGAAGAAGAAGAAGAAGAAGAAGAAGAAGAAGAAGAAGAAGAAGAAGAAGA